>JAURVB010014169.1:0-20318 GCA_033002965.1 Piper betle | reverse complement strand
TCGCACCATTGCGCCCTGTCATCCCTTTCGGCATGGGGCAAGTATTCAATCTTTTAGGGGTGCTGCCTTGTGCCGAATTGAGTCAACCCCAGTTGCGTTCCAGCGCATAGTGGTCAGTATGACTCAAGTCGACCAAGACTCCCACATAGTAATTTTAAAGGTGCGGCCCCGTGTCGGACTGAGTCAATTCCTTGACCCCGATTGCATTCCAGTGCATGGTGGTCGAATCTGGGCTCAGGCCGACCAGGGCTGCCAACAAGGGAAAATACAACATTTCAAATAATTATACGGACCTGGATAGTTCGTAAGTGAACCTGCAACTGTGACCAACGATCCTAATCTGAACGAGAACATAAAATTATACATAAGTATAATTTTATTCGAGTAGAAATGCATGCAACTAAATGACTAATATGTATATCATGATTAAAATTCAACAATATTAAATATTAAATTTATTCATGTGACATAATCATTTAAATCCTACTTTACATTTTAAATTAATTATCTAAATCATAATTCACACTTAACAAATGATAAAATAATTATTAACTTATAAACAAGTATTTAATTTTCCTTTGTAGTGATAATTACTTAACCATGATCTTGATGATTTAGTTTACGGTTATAATTTTTAATCGCTATCATTATTCATAGCAATTTAATTAATTAAGTTGTTCGATTAAATTATTTAAAATAATTTGTATTATTCTAATTCAAAGATATTACTAATACAATTATTTTAAATTATTCAACTCAATAAAGTTTCAAACTTTATTTATTTTCATTATGCTATTTAGGTTCGACGCTTGTGATTTTTACACGATTATAGTTTAATAACCCATTTTCTACCTTACTGACTCGTTATTAAAATAATCACTTTATTTACCTAATATTAAATTTAATATGGTAAAGGTAAAATCTTTATTTTATTAATTACTTATAATCCTCCGATTTAATTTAATCGCTTGTAGTACGCCGATTAATTATCGACCGTTTATCATTACCGTATTTTTTATTACTCGTGGCGATTTTCGTACAATAATTAATTAGTTTAGTAACTTTACCCATAACCCATTAAAATGATTATTTTTAAAGATTTATTACAAGTTAGTATTATTTTTTAACTCGAGTCGGTATCGAGTCAACCCATATTTACAAAACTGCCATCTTCTTCTTCCCCAACGTCCCTTCTTCTCCTACCTTCTTCTTTGCACCCAAAAACCAGTCTATGACGTCTTCTTCTTCAACCCAAAACCATATCACGACTCCATCAACTGCAACCTTCCCCAGCAATCCAATTGGAAGCCTAAAGTCCATGCTTTACAGTAGCTATCCAAGGCGACACTGTTCTGCACCAAGGTGCGCGACTCCTGGCCAGCAGCACTGCCGGGACTGCAAGGTGAACTCTGTCCGGCCAGCAGCACCACCGGGAACGCTTCCCTTCTCCCTGCACGACAACCCAACATCAAGGCCAAGCACTGTGAGCATGCACGGCGTGAGCCTTGGCCGGCGAACTGGTATAGATGTCTGGAATTCCCATAGCGTTGTCCCCTACAACTCTGCCCATAACCAGGTGTAATTCCGCCACCACTCGGAAACCAGGGACACGGCAAGCCATCCCTTCGACCCAGCAACCAGAGAGGTCGTCGGGGTGTGAGGGAATGCCTTGTAACTTGTTTACAGTCGCCCATCCTTGCCCAAATTCTTGCACTCGTCGGCCATGGCGAATTTCAGTTTCCAGTTTAGTTTTAGTTGTTTATTGTTGATTTCAGACTTTATTTCTCATGTTTATCAAGCTTATTATCAATTAAAAAGAATATGCATGCAAGAAAATTAAGAAGAGGGAGATAGGAAGGATACCCAAGCAAGGAAGAAGCACTGGTAAGGAAGAGGAGAACTAGGCGGCTAAGGTGAGGAAGATGTCCCTCATAAAAATATGAAATGAAAATGACGGCTAGGGTATGTGAAAACACCCCAACACCCGTATTTCATTTAACCGGGTAACCAGGTAAATAATAAAATATAATAATTAACCGGGTAGAATTAACCAGGTAGAGTAATAATAATTCTCCAACGTTCGGTCCTTCCCAGACCACGTTCGGTCTTCCGAACATCGATTATATTATTATTATTATTTTTCCACAGTCTTTACAATCTCCCCAACTTAGAAATATTTCGTCCCCGAAATATTATAACGGCAACAGGACAATCATGATTAATTTTATTTCTTCAGTATCGGTTCATGCTATTACAATAATAAGAATCTTATGCCACAAATAGGCTAGGGTATTTCCTTGCCATTTCTTGTTCAGTCTCCCATGTAGCTTCCTCTGACCCCTGATTTTTCCACAATACTTTTACCAAAGGAATTTCCTTGTTCCTGAGTGTCTTTATTTCTCTTGCCAGGATGCGAATCGGCTTTTCCTCGTAGGTTAAATTTGATTGTAGCTCTAAGTCTTCAAAATTTGTGATTATATGATCTTCATCTCGTACATATTTCTTTAGCATTGACACATGGAAAACATTGTGTACTCCAACTAGGCTTGGTGGCAATGCTAGTCTATATGCACAATTTCCAACTCGATCCAGGATTGGGAACGGTCCTATGAATCTTGGCTTCAACTTCCCTGATGTTCTAAATCTGATCACCCCCTTCGTAGGAGATGTCTTTAGGTACACAAACTCCCCAACTTGGAACTCTAGGTCCCTCCTTCGAGTATCAGCATAACTCTTTTGTCGATCCTGAGCTGCCTTAAGCCTTTGCTGAATGAGTTTCACCTTTTCAGTTGCTTCTCTCACCATCTCTGGCCCGACTATGACTGCTTCGGTAGACTCCAGCCAGCACGATGGAGATCTGCAGGGCCTACCATATAAGGCTTCAAATGGTGCCATCCCTATACTGGCTTGGTAAGAGTTATTGTAGGTAAATTCAGCCAAGGCTAAGTGTTTCTCCCAGTCACCTCCCTAGTCAAGAATGCAAGCTCTTAACAAATCTTCCAAAATTTGAATAGTTCTCTCACTTTGACCATCAGTTTGGGGATGATATGCTGTACTCAGCTTGATTTGAGTCCCCATGGCTTTTTGGAAAGCTTCCCAGAAATGTGAGGTGAATAGGGGATCTCGGTCGGAGACTATCTCCTTTGGAATCCCATGCAACTTGACAATATTGTCAACATACAATCCTGCCAGATATTCCGCTGTCCTCATTGATTTTGTGGGGATGAAGTGAGCTACCTTAGTTAGTCGGTCCACAACCACCCATATGGAGTCATGCTTCTTCTGAGTCCTTGGGAGCTTTGCAATAAAATCACATGTGACACACTCCCATTTCCAGGTTGGTATTTCTAAAGGTTGCAATAGTCCTCCAGGTAGTTGATGTTGGGCTTTGATCTGTTGGCAAGTTTGACACTTGGAGACAAAATCCACAACATCCCTCTTCATCCCAATCCACCAGTAGGTTCGCTTTAAATCCTGATACATTTTAGTAACTCCAGGGTGTATCGAGAACTTTGAGCGATGAGCCTCCTCCAAGATATTCCGCCTCAGTGCATCATCCTTGGGTACACACAACCTTCCTCTAAATCTGATCACACTATTGGAATCAGCTACAATGTCAGGAGTCTTGTCCAACATTTCATTCAGCTCCTCATCACCCATTTGTGCTAGCTTAACACGATCAACCAAATCATTGGAAATAACCAAATTTGCCAGTAATCCTGTTAGTTGCTCCACAGGGTTGATAGCCACCACTTCTGCTGACATGGCCCAAAGTCTAGCTAGCTGCTGACTTTTGTCCACTTTGCCCTTCTGACTCAACGTGTCTGCTACCACATTCGCTTTCCCTGGATGGTATAAGATTTGGAAGTCGTAGTCCTTCAAATACTCTATCCACCGCCTCTGTCGAAGGTTAAGGTCATTCTGGGTGAAGATATACTTCAAACTCTGGTGGTCAGTGAAGACTTCGAACTGGGCTCCATACAAGTAGTGTCTCCAAATCTTCAGGGCAAAAACCACTGCTACCAGTTCCAAGTCATGGGTTGCATAATTTTGCTCATGAATCTTCAATTGACGAGAGGCATAGGCCACCACTTTACCTTCTTGCATAAGGACACATCCTAAACCCAACAGGGATGCATCACTGAAGACTATGAATCCTTCATTACCATTTGGCAGTGTCAAGACTGGAGCAGTTGTTAGACTCTTCTTTAGAGACTGGAAACTCTCCTCACACTTACTACTCCATTCGAACTTGACTCCCTTCCTTGTGAGTTTGGTCATCGGCGATGCTACTAAGGAGAAGTCTTTAATGAATTTCCTGTAGTAACCCGCTAAGCCAAGAAAGCTTTTGATGTCAGTGACTGACTTGGGTTGTGGCCAATCAGTGACTGCTTTCACTTTTGATGGATCCACTGCAACTCCGGCCTTTGAGATAATATGACCAAGAAAGTTTACCTCCTTCAACCAAAAGTCACACTTTGAGAATTTGGCAAATAGTTGATGTTCTCTCAGAACTTGAAAAGTAGCTCCCCAGGGTGAAGTACTTGGTCGGATGAAACCTACCTAGCAACAACTCTTCTAGTTGACTATTTAACTCCTTCAGTTCTGCTGGAGCCATGAGGTGTGGTGCTTTAGAAATTGGTGTTACTCCAGGTGCTAGGTCAATAGCGAAGTCCACTGCCCGCTTAGCAGGTAATCTTGGAAGTTCTTCTGGAAGTACATCGGGAAACTCTGGTAACACGGGAATCATGAACAGCTCTTTGAGTTTGGACTCAGACTCAACCAAGTTAGGCAAAAAGGCTTTACAACCCTCACCAAAAAGCTCAACTGCCTCACTAATCGACACAATACAAGAAGATGGATCATGCAATGATCCTTGGAAAATGATTCCCATCTCACAATTACAAGGTTTTGTCACCACCCTCTTCCCTTTACAGTCAAGAAAAGCCTGGTGTGTGGGCAACTAGTCCATTCCCAATAGTATATCATACCCTTTTAACCCATACATGATAAAGTTCCACACATAGGGTTTCCCTTGTATATCTAAGGATAAGGATAGTTATGACTCCTAAAGTTGTGACTTCACCGTCTCCCGGCTGCAGTAATGACTCTATAAGACTTGGATAATGGAGATACTTGGAGTACTAAGCTCGTGACTATTTGAGATGAGATAAAATGAATGTGTGTACACCATCAATCAAATGAAACATCCACAATGACCCCTTCCCTTTGTCTGCCAGTTGTGCAGGTGCTGGGTAGAGAATAGGAGCTGGTGCCTTCCCTTTCTCAGGCTACTTCTATTGTTGCTTTGGAGGTTGATGACACTCCTTCAATATGTGTTCTGTCCTTCCACAGTTGTAGCACGTACAATGCTCCCTGCACGTCCCTGAATGCATCTTGTTGCAATTTCGACATCATCTCATTGGGATATCCTCAAAGTTCCTTTTAAGCTTCCCCTCTATGTTCCCTCGGTTGTTCTGCTGCTGGTGTCCTGTTGACCTGCTTTGGTTACTAACAGGGTTGGCATTGTTGTGCTGTGAAGTAACCTTTCCCTGCTTCTGTTCACAGTCATACTCGAACACTAATTCCTGAGTAGTGGCTGAATTGATTACCTCAGTTATCATACTCCTTGGCGCTGTAGCTCTCTTACCCCTCAATTCAGACCTCAATCCCCAAAAGAATTTGTCAACTCTAGCCTTATCAGTTGCCAGAATTCCAGGTGCAAAACGCTCCAGCTGTAAGAATTTCTTGGCATATTCCCGGACTGAATCCTCCCCTGAACCAAACTGGCGAACTCAAGTGCTCTTTGGACCACGGGCTCTGGAAAATATTGTCCTTTAAAAGTTGCCACAAATTCCACCCACGTGATGGAAGAAATCTCACGTCAATGGAATGTAGTTTTTTCCTTGGATTTCCACTAGCAAGATGCTTCCTCTTGAAGCATGCATGTTGCCAACCACACTTGATGGTGGTGGGGCACAGACAGAGCCCTAAACGCTTTTTTGGTAATGTATATCCAGCTCTCCTCCTTCATTGGATCGATCCCTCCGACAAATAGTTCAGCTCCATTCTTCCTGAACTTTTCCACAGTGTAACGGTCACTATCATCAACAGCTCACGGCATCACTGGTCAGACTATCTGTGGCACTGAGTTTGGACGCTCCCCTTGCCCGGATCAGCTAACCCAGCCCGCCCTTGGTCACTTCCCTGACCACCATCCGGGGTGACTCTAGGACCCGGTGCTGAGTTTGAGGCTCCATTCCCTCCTACCATTCCTTGCTACCACGCCAGTCCCTGTATGGCCGTCAGGATATGGGCCAATACATTCTCTGTGTTCGAATTTGATGAAGTAGATCGGTTTGTCTATATACGAGTGCCTGCCATCTGAAATGTCGAAAATTTTTCCCCATCGTGTTTCATTAATAAGTGTTCTCTTTTAGTTATTATTAGGTTTATTAGCAAATGAAATTGTTAATTCAAAACAGAACACAGTGGGAAAGATAATTATTGGACTTTTAAACAAGGTACTTGAGTCATAAAAAGTGAGCTAGTGGGAAACCGTGTTTTGATACCACCTGTACCGACCCGCCCGAACCATACTAGGTGTTACCTAAAATATCCAGGACATGATTCATAATACAACAAATAGTCTAGCAGTTTATAACTCATAAAATGAAATCATGTTCTGATAGCATATGACAATATATAAAATAACCGTCCCACAGTCTCAGACCGTTTCCCATAACCACATTTATAACACAGGAAAAAATAAAAGGAAGTCCAATTTATCAACAATTCACCATACCTAGGTTAGTAAAAGAAGCACCAATCACACTTCTATTCCTCAGTCCAAATCTGCTCACCTGCGGAGACAATTCCACGTTAGTGATAAAACCACTAAGCCACATAATTAAATGAAACAAGTCACTATAATATCTAATTATAATTTCAAGAGACTTTTAGTTGTTGTGAGCCTATGCTGAGCATCGTTATATGCTGGGAGGCGTGACCACCCCATCCAGCTCCAATCCCATGCATGCGCACACACGCTACGCAGCTCACGGCCTGTCGTTACCGATATTTTTATTGACTCACCCTCTTGGTATCACAAGTGCATAATGAGCCTACTTGCACCACTGTGCCTTGTCTCCCCTTTCAGTCCGGGGGCAAGTATTCAATCTTTCAGGGTGTGCTGCCCTGTCGAATTGCGTCAACCCCGGTTGCGTTCCAGCGCTTGGTGGTTCGATACTCAAGTCGACCAAGACACCCACATAGTAATTTTGAAGGTGCGGCCCTGTGTCGAATTGACTCAATTCCTTGACCGTGATTGCGTTCCAGCGCATGGTGGTTGAATCTGAGCTCAAGCTGACCAGGGCTGCCAACAAGGGAAAATACAACATTCAAATAATTATACGGACCTGGATAGTTCGTAAGTGAACTCGCAACCGTGACCAACAATCCTAATCTAGATATGCATGCATGCAACTAAATGACTAATAGATATCATGATTAAAATTCAACAATATTAAATATTAAATTTTATTCGTGTGACATAATTATTTAAATCCTATTGTACATTTTAAATTAATTATCTAAATTATAATTCACACTTAACAAATGACAAAATAATTATCAACTTATAAACAAATATTTAATTTTCCTTTACAATGATAATTACTCAACCACGATCTTGGAGATTTAGTTTACGGTTATGATTTTTTGTCGCTATCATTATTAATAGTAATTTAATTAATTAAGTCGTTCGATTAAATTAATTAAAATAATTTGTTTTATCTAATTCAAAGATATTACTAATACAATTATTTTGATTATTCAACTCAATAAAGTTTTGAACTTTATTTATTTGCATTATGCTACTTAGGTTCGACGCATGTGATTTTTACACGATTATAGTTTAATAACCCATTTTCTACTTTACTGACATGTTACTAAAATAATCACTTTATTTACATAATATTAAATTTAATATGGTAAAGGTAAAATAGTTATTTTATTAATTACTATAGTCCTCCGATTTAATTTAATCGCTTGTTGTATGCCGATTAATTATCGATTGATTATCATTACTATATTTTTTTATTACTCGTCGCGATTTCATACATTAATTAAATAGTTTAGTAACTTTATGTAACGACCCGCCTGAACCGGACCGGGTATTACTTAAAAATATTGGTAATGTAAATGTAACATTTCAGAACATGAATTGACATTTCAGCAAATAAGTCTCGCAACATATAATATGAATTATAAAAATAAATCATGTTCTCTAAAATATAAAATAACCATCCCACAGTCTCGGATCGTTTCCCATAGCCACTTTTATAACACAAGAGAATAATAAGGAAGTCCAATTTTATTTTTATTATCGATTCACCATACCTAGGTTGGTAAAAGAACCACCAACCACACTTCTATTCTTCAGTCCACAGCTGCTCACCTACGTGAGGCAATTTCACGCTAGTGATAAACCCACTAAGCCGCATAATTAAATAAAACTAGTCAATATAATGCCTATTATCATTTCACCCGTTTTTTATTATCGTTTGACAAGTCTTTTAGTAATTATCTCTCAAGTCATTCTGAGATTCGGTAAAAGTCGTCTCCCAACTCATTCTTAGATTAGACATTGTCTCCCAGCTCATTCTGAGATTAGGTGGTCTCCCAGGTCTTCCTGAGATTAGTCATTGACTCCCAGTTCATTCTGAGATTAGGTATTGTCTCCCAGTTCATTCTGAGATTAGGTGGTCTCCCAAGTCATTCTTAGATTAAACATTGTCTCCCAGTTCATTCTGAGATTAGAAATTTGTCCCCCAACTCATTCTGAGATTAGGTGGTCTCCCAGGTCATTCTTAGATTAGCCATTGTCTCCCTGTTCATTCTAAGATTAGAAATTTGTCTCCCAGCTCATTCTGAGATTAGGTGGTCTCCAATGTCATTCTGAGATTAGTCATTGTCTCCCTGTTCATTCGGAGATTAGAAATTTGTCTCCCAGCTCATTCTACGATTAGTACCGACAAAGGCTACTAGTTTTGGAAAATACAATATTTCAAATAATTATACCAGTTTGGGAAAATAGAACATTTCAAATAATAATACCAGTTTGGGAAAATACAACATTTTAAATAATTATATGGACACAATAATTTTAAAGGTGTGGCCCCATGTCGGACTGAGTAAATTCCTTAACCCCGATTACTGTTCCAGTGCATAGTGGTCGAATATGGGCTCAAGCTGACCAGGGCTACCAACAAGAGAAAGTACAATATTTAAAATGATTATACGGACCTTGATATTTCGAACTCGCAGCTGCGACCAATGATCCTAATCTGAACAAGAACATAAAATTAAACATAAGTATAATTTTATTCGAGTAGAAATACATGCAACTAAATGACTAATATATATATTACTATTAAAAGTCAACAATATTAAATATTAAATTGTTCATGTGATATAATCATTTAAATCCCACTTTACATTTTAAATTAATTATCTAGATCATAATTAACACTTAACAAATAATTAAATAATTATTAACTTATAAACAAATATTTAATTACTATTATTAGTATATTTTCCTTTAAGACGATAATTACTTAATCACAGTCTTGATAATTTAGGTTACGGTTTTAATTTTTAATCGCTATTATTATTTATAGCAATTTAATTAATTAAGTCGTTCGATTAAATTAATTAATTTAATTTGCATTATTTTAATTCAAACACATTACTAATATAATTATTTTAAAATTTTCAACCCAATAAAGTTTCGAACTTTATTTATTTTCATTATACTATTTATGTTCGAGGCTTGTGATTGCTACCTGACTATAGTATAATAACCCATTTTCTAAATTACTAACTTGTTATTTAAAGAATCACTTTCTTTACTTAATATTAAATTTAATATGGTAAAAGTGAAATCTTTATTTTATTAATCACTTATAACCATCCGACTTAACTTAATAATTTATAGTACACAAATTACTTCTCACCAATTAATTACTGCAGTGATTATATTACTCATGGATTACCAATTTTTTATTTACGCCAATAACTATGCTCATTACATATATAACTTAGCAATTATTAGTCATCCAAATCCCTGACCAGCAATAACATGTTCTACGATGCTCCCCAAACAAAAGAAGAAACCAGCAACCCTAGACACGACAAGCGTCCTATACAGAAAGGACGATCAACCACAAATCAGTAGTGCAACTCACGACGCCTTCATCAACACGAGGGGCAGCAACAAGAACATATCAACACGCACTCAACAAAACAACCCCATCGACCCAAAGAAACCCCAGCAATTCATGCAACCAGAATCGACGAGACCCCATGCATAAGATGCGAGGGATCCTGCAATTCAGCCAGGCGTGCCCAACAAAAAATCAGGCGTTGCTACATGCATGACCTGATTTGGAAGCCACCGACTGAACCACATGCCTACTTGACAAGGCACCACAGAAAACACTCCAAAACACAAGCTGAGAGCAAGGAAAACTAGGGGAGACGGGAAGGAGATGGTGGCGATCAGGCCAACATGCAACCTTCTTCCCAAAAAACGTGGAAAACAAGAAGATGTGAAGACCGTCATCAACCCTACATCCTTACCATCAAAACCATGCATGCAAGAGTCCTAATGTAAAAGAAATAACAAGAGGGACGAGATACTCACGCAGCAAAGAGGAGGGTGCCTTGGACGGAGAGGAGACAAGAAGGAGTGGATGGCTAGGGAAAAGGATTTCCCACAATCTTCACAACTATATATATCTACAACTCAACGAGTCCCTCAATTAAATTCTTACACCCTACCCTACCGCCCATTCATGAATAGGTATCACTTGGATAAAGTTCGTTCTCCCTTTTCCTCCCATTCATCAGGTCGTCACCCCCTAAAGTTCATCCTCCCTTTTTCCACCCACTCACAAAGTTGTCACCCACCCAAGACCGGGTGGTTTGGCCTTAGGTCGAACCATGACCGGTCGACTAATGATCATAATAATTGTGATGACCAATCATATCGATTCACCTGTATAAGTTCCACAAAATAGTATTTAGATCAGTTTCGAGTCGTACAAAAATCATAATTCCAAATAATTTTTTTTTCACGGTCTTTACACTTTACCCATAATTCATTAAAATTATTATTTTTAAAGATTTATTACGATTTAGTATTATTTTTTAACTCGAGATCGGTATCGAGTCAACCCATATTTAGAAAACTGCCATCTTCTTCTTCCCCAACGTCCCTTCTTCTCCTACCTTCTTCTTTGCACCCAAAAACTAGTATGTGACGCCTTCTTTTCAACCCAAAACCAGATCACGTCCTTCACTACTACTTCCCTTCCCTACCAATCCAATTGGAAGCCTAAAGTTCATGCTTTACAGCAGCAATCCAAGGTGACACCGTTCTGCACCAAGGTGCATGATGTCTGGCCAGCAGCACAGCCGGGACTGCAAGGTGAACTCCATCCGGCCAGCAGCACCACCAGAAACACTCCCCTTCTCTCTGCATGACAACCCAACATCAAGGCCAAGCGCTGTGAGCATGCAAGGCGTGAGTCTTGGCCGGCGAACTGGTAAAGATGTCTGGAATCTCCACTGTCGTCCACTAGAACTCCACCCATAACCAGGTGACGCCCTTACACCAAAAATGACGTCCTCTTTCAAAATTATAAAAAGGAAAATGACAGCTAGGGTATATAAAAACACCCCCACACCCATATTTCTTTTAACCAGGTAAATAATAAAATATATTAATTAACATGGTAGAGAAATAATAAGAATTCTCCAAAGTTTCGGTCCTTCCCTGATCAGCGTTCGGTCCTTCCAGGACTGGGTCGAATATATTATTATTATTATTATTATTATTATTATTATTATTATTTTATAGTCTTTACACTTACCACTCAAGGTTTGGTGAATTGATAATAAATTGGACTTCCTTTTATTTTCTTGTGTTATAAATGTGGCTATGGGAAACGGTCAGAGACTGTGGGACTTTATTTTTATGTATTGTCACATGCTATCAGAGCCTGATTTATTTTTATTACTTATAAATTTCTGGACTTATTTACTGTATTACTGATTCATGTTCTAGAATGTTATTGTTACATCATTTATGCTTTTGAGTAACCCCCGGCCAGTTTGGACGGGTCAGCTATACGTGGATGAATGTAAAAATAAACCTGACATGCTTCTACATGGATGACATGTCAACTATAAAACTCGTGATTCAAATCAGATTTTTATAGTCTAAAACGGGCGGTACAACCATTCATTTTAGTCGAGTCATGTTTTAATTATAAGAAAACTATTTGTTTTTCTCACCGACCATTCATTTGTCTCCATGACCATTTATTTTTCTCACTATCCATTCATTTTTTTGAATTAACCATTCGTTTTTCCCACCTTGACATCTATTTATTCTGCACTTCTGACACTATCACTATTTAGCCACCACCATCCTTCTTAATTTAAAATTTCTAGGTTTAAATCTTTATAAGTAGGGAAGATTGTAAAACCCGTGATTTGAGTCAGGTTTTATAGTCTGAATCAGGCGATTCGACCGTTATTTTCAGTCGAGTCAAGTTTTAATTACGAGACGACCATTTATTTTTCTCACAGACCATTTGCTTTTCTCATGACTATTTGTTTTTCTCACAGACCATTCGTTTTTCTCATCCTGACAGCTATTTATTCCACATTTCTCACACTGTCGCCATCCAGCCACCACCATCCTTCTCACCCAACTTTCTTCTTTTTCCTCCTTCTTTTTTACCCCACGATCCTCACTCGAGCCAAACACAACCTTGTCACCGTCGCCGCATGACTGACAATTAGGTACAGAGTAGGAACTCACAACCTAGGCTCGAAGACAAGCTCGGAGCTTCTACCAAGTCCGGTTATGACTCATGTTCTATTTTTCGATATATTCTATTGTGTATTGCTTTAATATTTGTAGGACGAGTTAAGTGGCATTTTATCGGATCCTACTTAGCTCGGGTGATTTAATCGACCTAACCGGGACCAATGACATTCCGGTTCTATTCTCAAGCGTAAACTGGATTTGGGGTGTTATATCAACCAACTCACATACAAAATAATTACAATGAAAATCGATAAGATTTGTAAATTAAGGTGGATTGAGTTTCCCCTAAAAGTGCAATTAAGGGCCACACTGTTAAATCAACATGTCTATATATATATATATATCATACATTTTCATTCACACAATTTTCAAATCTACTGTATAATCATTCTACAGGTTGGGTGTCGACTCACCTATGCATGTTATTCACATTTCTCATCAATTATGGGAAGATTGTAACTTATTTCATGTCTAAACATATTTACTAACATGTCATTGTTAGCAATCTATCTACTGCAGCATACATCATATCACACCACATCATCATGTATTGCATTTCATTACATCATCTTCAAAATATTAAACATGCTATCTTCTAACAAGTGTGTATGCAACATACATCAATACTCCTCTGTCCAGGTAGGCTCATCCTACTCATGATCATCACTTAAATATATTATAAAAACACTTCAGTAATGAGTGTTACTAGTCTAAAAATATAACTATATCAAATTGGCTTTGAGAGCAAACTTTCATTTGAAAGAAAACATTTACATACTTCTCGTAAACTCTCTCAAGGGCACCTATGGAGGAGCCACTCTCCTGCTGTTGATGCCCTTTCTTGACATTTTCTCATTTCATTTTTTGGTCCCTCGGGATTAGTAGTATATCATAAGCCCCTCCATACGTTTATAATTCTCGTGGCCTTGAGCACGAAGACCGAGTACTCTTAGACAGTCACCTTTACTACCCTTTGAACCACAAGTCCAGACATGCTCTGTGCTAAACAGTACTAGTAAACTTCCATGTTTTCTCCAGGTGTGAGTTTAACGACCTGCCCGAACTGGATAGGGTGTTACTTAAAAATATAATTGATGTAACGATAATATTCCAGAACATGAACTGAAATACAGAAAATAAGTCTCGCAACATATAATATGAATCATAACAATAAATCATATTCTCTAAAATTTAAAATAACCATCCCACAATCTCGGGCCGTTTCCCATAACTACATTTATAACACAAGAGAATAATAAGGAAGTCCAACTTTATTATCGACTCACCATACCTAGGTTGGTAAAAGAACCACCAACAACAGTTCTATTATTTAGTCCAAAGCTGCTCACTTGCGGAGGCAATTCCACGTTAGTGATAAAACCACTAAGCCGCATAATTAAATGAAACAAGTCAATAAAATTCCTATTATCATTTCCCCCGTTTTTTATTATTATTATTACACAAGTCTTTAGTAATTATCTCTCAGGTCATTCTGAGATTAGTAATTTGTCTCTCAGATCATTTTAAGATTAGTAAAAGTCGTCTCCCAGCTCATTTTGAGATTAGCAAATGTATCCCAGCTCATTCAAAGATTAGGTAGTCTCCCAATTCATTTTAAGATTAGTCATGGTCTCCCAGTTCAGTCTGAGATTAGAAATTGTCTCCTAGCTCATTCGGAGATTAGGTGGTCTCCCAATTCATTTTGAGATTAGTCATGGTCTCCCAGTTCATTCTGAGATTAGAAATTGTCTCCCAGCACATTCTGAGATTAGGTGGTCTCCCAATTCATTTTGGGATTAGTGCCGACATGCCTACCAGTTTGAGAAAAATACAACATTTCATATAGCCATACCAGTTAGGGGAAATACAACATTTTATATAATTATACCTGTAAAACCCGTGACTCGAGTCAGAGTTTTACGGGAGCGAACCAGTCGGTTCAACCGTCGGTTCGAGTCGAGTCAGCTTCATGGACCGCGAGCTGAGTTGAGGCCAGCTGTGAGTTATGAGCGATGAGGGTCATGTATGCTCAAGTATACAATGATAACGTCAAAAAGATGATGAAAAATGGGTTATCAAGTATATGGAGGTATGCAGTATTGATTGTTATTTTTATTTGATCGTAGAATATTTTTAGGGCCGAATGACGAATTAGGACGCGATATAGGTGAGTTTGGGTGGGTTATTAGTTATAGAACATATCATTTGGATGTTGCTGTGTTCGTTTGATTTTACGGGATTTTTCCCAATTTTTTTGGATTTTTTTAGGATTTATTAGGAGATAGTTATTATTATTGACTCGAGTCGGAGTCGAGTCAAGTTTAATTTACAAAAATGCCATCGCACGCCCCTTCATCTTCCCCGATCGTCTTTTCTTTTTCTCCAAACCCTAGCCGCCCGACGCCGCCCTGACCTTGCCGCCGACTGCCGCCCCGCCGCCGGAACCAACCGCCCGTCGTCCCCTCGCCGTCGTCGTGCCGTCCCGACAGACCCCGGCCACCGATCGCCTGCCGGCGCGCCGCCGCGATGCCACGAAGCCGCCTCGGCCGTCGCCACTCCGAGCCGGATTCCGCCGCCGTTCGGTCGCCGTCGCCGCCGCTGTGACCACCAGTCTCACCCTCTCGCCGTCGCCGACGTTTCCCCATCATCCCGACCGCCGTCGAGGCCGGCCGTAGCCCCGATCGGAGCACGCCGCCGCCGCCGCCGTCGCTGACAGCCATCGCCGCCCCGGCTACCCTGTTTGACACCACCATCGGACCAAGCTCGTCGAGCTGGTGCCGATAGACCCCCTGATTGCCCCGTCCAGAATCATCGTCGGAAAACCGCCGGAATCCGCCGGAAAATCGCCGACACTCGCCGGAAAACCGCCGGAACCGCCGGAAAATTGGATTCGTGGGAAATTCGCCGGATCATCCGCCGAACGCACCCGGTCGAATCCGATCGAACTTCGGACGCCGCTAGGTGCCGAATTCGAGTTTCGAGCCACGAAACAGAAACCCTAGCCGTCGCCGATTTTCGACGACGCGAGGTATAAATTACTCCGACGTAAATTCTTAAATTTTATAATTATTAGGGAAGCATGCTAGACTAGATAATTAGATGAATTTTCGTGTTTTTGACGTGTCTGTATGTTTGTGTGTAATTTAATAAAAATTATGAAATTGGTTGATTGATGAGTGTTAAAATGGAAAAGTAAGGAATTAATTAGGTGAACTAATTAATTACCCTGATTTCATGAAACGTAGATTGAAAACTCACTAGAATTGACTTAGGATGAATGTGTGATGATTGATGCGTGATTGTGTTGATTGTGTGTGCATGCTATAGGATGTGTGATTCATCATGCGGGCGTTAGCTTTTAGCTTGATTGTGTAGGTACGGTGTAGGAGCTCGCCGCCTAGGCGCGTGGACCCGTTTGGAGCTTCTACCAGGTCCGTTTAGGACTCGCTTCTGGTTTGATCGCTAAACTCTATCGCATTTTGTTTTCAACAGGTAAGTGGACGTGCCGAGTGGTGGATTTATCGTATCCCACTCCGCACGGGCCATCTAGTCGTACGTAGATTTCCGGATTAATAACCCTCGAGGATGAGATCCCTCGAGTTTGTTTTCAAACTCAAATCCAGATCAAGTTGCCTTCGGGCCTATTTTATAAATCCCTACCCAGGCCTATATATATATGTTTTTCGTGTTTTGGTGAGTGGACGAGTGCGGGTAACGACGGCCACGCCTTCAGATAGGGCGTGTGTTCGTCAAAGCGGGCTCTGGAGCTAGGGAGAACCCACTCCATTCCTGAGGGATCCTGACAACTCCACCTTTGAGTTCCTCAAACCCGGAGAAGTGTGGAGGTTTACGGGTACTGCTAAGCAGCGCATGTCTGGACTTGTGGCGTAAAAGGGTACCTAAGGCGCATGCCCGAAAGTACCCGGCCCTTGTGCTCAGGGCCAGGAGTGATATGGAAGGTGTAGAGGGCGAGATGAATGAGAAAAGAGAAAAATGATTTTCCCGCGCAGAGGGATAGGCTTTGGCCATGTTGAGAATGAGAACGAGAAAGAGAAAGATAGGGGACACTACCGACTGAGGTCTACCGACTGAGGTCGATGGCTCCCGGAGGCCCTTATGAGTGTTCTTGAGGAAGTATATGATTTTCTTCAACAGGAGAGTTAGCTCTCCTGTGCCAGTTTGATATTAGTTACTTTCTGGACCGGTAACGCTCGTTACTGACGGTTTTTATATATATGTAGGTGAGCATCATCGCGAAGAGTGAAAGCTGTCGGAACCGCGGAGGAGGAGCACGGATCGCGCACACATGTACCTGCCGTTTGTAATGTATGTGAATGACTTGGTATTTATGTTGAGAATGCATATGATTGATTGTGGAAATAGAATGTTATGCATGGAAATGGGGAGTGAGGTTAGATATGGAGCCTTGGAGCTTCGGCTCGGCTCGGATGAGATGAGTAAAGACGAATACCATGCTTTTGTGAATTATTGTAGATAAATTATTACTGCATGTGTGGATAGGGTGGCCCTTATTGCACTATTAGGGGAAGCTCTGTCCGTTTTTCTTTAAAAATATAATTATTTTATTACTGTTTTCTTGTTTAACTTTTTTTCCTTCGTGTTGTTTGCACGTCATGGCATGCATATAGGACCACGTTAGAACCCAAGCATCTCATTCATGTTGTGCATGTTGCATCACCGTCCTCAGACGCCGAGAGTAGATCCGGGTCGGCTTAACCGAATCAAGTAGATTAGCGAACGGTTCGGTCGCCGGTGACACATCCGGGTCGGTTCAGGGGTGAACCGGAACGGCTGTAATACCTCGTTCCGGTTCACCCCTGAACAGACCCAGATGTGTCACTAGCGACCGAACCGTTCGCTAATCTACTTGATTCGGTTAAGCCGACCCGAATCTACTCTCGGCGTCTGAGGACGCTGATACATCCGGGTCGGTTCAGGGGTGAACTGGAACAGGACGCATCTCATTCCGGGTCGGACGCTTAAACATCCGACCGAACCGTTCGCCAATCCGCCATGTTCGTTATCGGCTGGTGAGTCCAATCCACCATGTCCATTAGTTGGCTGATGGGTCAGTCCACCATGTCCATCTATTGGCTGATGGGTCAGTCCACCATGTTTGTAATTGGCTGGCGAGTCCAATCTGCCATGTCCAATTTATTAGATGATGGGTCAGGGTCAGTCCATCATGTCCATTACCGGCTGGCGAGTCCAATCCGCCATGTGCGTTATCGCCTGGTGAGTCCAATCCACCATGTGCGTAATTGGCTGGTGAGTCCAATTCGCCATGTCTAATTTACTGGCTGATGGGTCAGTCCATCATGTCCATTATTTGATTATGAAGGGCATAGCCCGTGTCAAACTGAGTTAATTCCCTGACCCCGGTTGCACTTGGTGCATGGTGGTCGAATTTGGGCTCAGGCTGACCCAGGTTGTCCACTAGGGAAAATACAACATTTTAAATAATTATACGGACCTGGATATTTCAAACTTGCAGCTGCGACCAGTGATCCTAATCTGAACGAGGACATAAAATTATACATAAATATAATTTTAGTCGAGTAGAAATGCATGCAACTAAATGACTAATATATATATCACTATTAAATTTCAACAATATTAAATATTAAACTATTCATGTGATATAATCATTTAAATCCTACTTTACATCAATAATCTAGATCATAATTAACACTTAACAAATAATAAATTAATTATCAACTTATAAAGAAATATTTAATTACTATTTTTAGTATATTTTCCTTTAAGACGATAATTACTTAACCACAATCTTGATAATTTAGTTTACGGTTTTAAATCTTTAATCGCTATCCTTATTCATAGCAATTTAGTTAAATAACTTGTACGATTAAATTATTTAAAATAATTTGTATTATTCTAATTTTAAAATAATATTAATACAATTATTTTAAATTATTCAACCAAATAAAATTTTGAACTTTATTTATATTCATTACGCTATTTAGTTTAATAACCCATTTTCTACATTATTGACTCGTTATTAAAATGAACACTTTATTTACCTAATATAAAATTTAATATGGTAAAGGTAAAATCTTTATTTTATTAATTACTTATAACCGTTTGATTTAATTTAATCGCTTGTTGTGCCGATTAATTATCGACCGTTTATCATTATCGTATTTTTTTATTACTTGTCGCAATTTCGCACAATAATTAATTAGTTTAGTAACTTTAATCCATAACCCATTAATATTATTATTTTAAAGATTTAGAATGAGTTAATATTATTTTTTAACTCGAGTCGGTATTGAGTCAGGTGTTAGTTACGAGTTGGTATTATTATTTAGCTCGAGCTGTGGGAGTTAAGCATTATTTACAAGTTTGCCACCCAAGGTAATTTTTTTCCTTCTTCTTCTTCTTTGACATGCTCTGTTCCTGACTCCAGGCGCCCTCCAGCCGCCGCCGCCGACCACCTCTAGCAGCCGTCCATCATCGTCGTCCAGCTCCGCTGTGCTATTTCACTGTCACCCCGGCCAACTCCGGCAGCCTTCCAGCCACGGCGAAGCCTGCATCGCCTGCCTAGCGGCACACTCGTGTCGCTGATTCCACCACCGGCGAGCGTCGCCACCTCAATTGGGTACTGGCCTCGACACCCTCAACCTCCTATCAACCATCCCGGGCCAGATTGCAACCTGTCGCCACCCAGGACGGCCAGACTTCTTCACCCACCGCCGCACCGTCCTTTGTTTTTGGCCATTTACCACCCACAGCCGGTATCCACACACGTGAGATTGACCCTACACTAATCGACGAAGAGAGTAGGATCATCTTCTGACGTCAGAACGGCCGTCGCCACTGATTCCCGGTGAGGCTTGCCCGTGTTTGCCCATCTCGCCGAAACTGGGAACTCTTCGGCATAGTTTAGTTTCTTTCTTGGTGATTTTAAACTTTAATCCTCATGATTATAAAGCTTATTATCAAATTAAAATATGCATGCAAGAAAATTAAGAAGAGGAAAAATACCTATGGAAGAAAGAAGACATGCCGGTAAGGAATAGGAGAAGAAAATGTGAATGAAGGCTAGGGTGGAGGACGTCCTTCATAAAATAAAATGAAATGACGGCTAGGGTATGTGAAAACACCCATATTTCATTTAACCGGGTAACCTGGTAAATAATAAAATGGGTAAATAATTAACCGGGTAAAGAATATAACACGTTTATTCCTTTCCGGACCGAGTCGGATATATTAAAATTTTTTTCCACTTTTTTTTTCCACGGTCTTTACAATCTCCCCAACTTAGAAATATTTCATCCCCAAAATATCATAACAGGCAACAGACCAAGTATGATTAACTTTATTTATTTTTCTTCAGGATCAGCTCATGCTACTACAATATAAAGCTCCTATACCT
>JAURVB010014167.1:0-37039 GCA_033002965.1 Piper betle | reverse complement strand
GTATTACAGTAAATCCTTGACCCAAACGGAGATATCCTTGTGGTAAAACCTTTGAATAAAAATCCAAGGTAAAGGGGTTCAATTTCCAAAATTGTATTAATTCCTATGGGTGTAGTTGAATAAAAATCCAAGGTAATCCAAGGTAAAGGGGTTCAATTTCCAGAATGTTCGGGGTTTGTATATATAGGGATTGGACACAGATTTATTAATTTTTTCCAATCTTATATTATTAATATATACAGTACCAGACTACTCCAAATGCCTGCTCTATCTAACAAAATGTTTAGAAAAATAATCTTTACTTCATGTTCTTGCAGATATACCAGATTCAGATAAATTCAATTAGAAAGGAACCATTATGATGCAAGTAGAGTTTGCCACTGGCTTTGAAGCTATTTATTTATTTCCCAGTGCACGTTTCATATGAGAATGGCTGTACAATTTTGTTATATCATATTTGGGGCTAACTAATGCTCTTGAATACTTCAATATTTGAGTAAACATCACTTGTACACACTTACATTCCCTAAATAGGGATGTGCACCTATGCTACTATTTCTTACAAGAAAAAGGTAATTACTATCACATGGAAAAAAGATAAAAGGTAATTAGGAATTCAGCAGTTTATCACACATAATTAGCATCTGCACAAACAATTTTGAAGGACAAACAACCAAAATGAATACTATCAAATTACTTCAAATGTCAATCTTCACTTTATTTCATGATGCCTCGTTTTCTTAGTGTATCTTTTAACCAATCTGCTTTACAATGTCGTTCAAATTCCAAAATTTGGAAAAATAGAGGGCCGTTTGAAGGCACCAAAACAAGTTTCAATCTTTTGCCTTTTACCAAAGAAACAAAATACGGGAAACCCAATTCAGAATGAATGAATAAAAATGGAATAAGAGTCGATATACTGTTGGACATTGAAAAAAAAATCAAGGTAATTTATACCTATGGGGGAAGAAGTTACGATTAGCTTCACCAAGAGAAGTTGTACTTGCCCCATCCAAGATTTGGAGTTCATCATATTAGTACATGTTTATATCATGTTCTGAGATCAATGACAAGCAACATAAAGACACATTATTCCAGCAAAAAAATCTACTTATTTATTTCCAAGGCGAGTGGCATTCAATTTGTTTCCACATTCCAGACAAATCCTGTTATAGACGAAAAATATTGTGAAAGTTTTCCCCCAAACATAGACTAATTAAAGGATAGAACTATCAAGTAACCAGAATGAGTCAGAACTATAGCTCAATTACCTGAATGTACAAATAAATTGTTTAGAAGAAGATTGCACATACTTTTCATTCACCACTTAGACATTCAGTCTTGGAGGAGAAATAGCAAGAAGCAGACACATTACAATGATAAGACAAGTTACTTGCAAAACCGGCAGGTCTGCCACGTTTATCAAGCGCCACTTGCATATAATCGAGTCCATTCTTTAGCTGCAAATAATGCAAAAACATTTGTAAAATAAAAGTGATAATTTAGAGAAAAACAAATCTTAAAGTTTTTCAAAGAGCACAGCAAAGATACCTGTTTCTACAGCTTCTGATTCATTTGCCTTCCAATGTTTTGCAATGTTGTCAGAGAGAGGATCATCAGGATTTGGTGCACTAAGAAGAGCTTGGATACTATTCAAGTTGTTAAAACACACAAGTTTTCAAATACAACCAACGACAATCAGGTACTACATTAATTATAAAACAAACTACAAGTCATCAACATGAGGCCTTTGTATTAACAATATTGGAAACTCCATCTTAGATTCAATATGATAAAAAAGATAGCACAAATAAGGTTTCATTTAACATGACCAATAAAACAAGCTCAACTGCTCATGTATGATCAGGCTAGACATTATATCATGAAAAATTGTAAGTTCATTTTACCAGCATTTGCAATGCTATCTTAGATTCTCTAAGACAAAAGGCATTTCTAAAATTACCTCCGCTAAAGTTTCTGCTCAACCATTAAAAAGCATCAAAATGACATAAATATGCATGTGAAGGCCTCAACAGAAAGCAGCATTTGAAATAACCTGAGCAAAACCGTTCGGATCTGCAAGGCGGGACTCCATTTGTCTTTAAGAATGTCAAGACATATTCTTCCAAGCTGTATCGGCAAAAACATCATACATAAATACAAATATGCAGTTTACCTTCATTTTCTTTGGGAGTAAAAAAAATGAACCTAGATACACATACCTTGTCAATGTTAGGATGATATATTTTGGTCAGAAAGCGGACCTATCATATATATTGGTTGTCAATGCTCAAAAAGAATTCGTCATGAAGTTTGCATGTTGAAAACATTCCGTTTGAAACAGAAATAAAGTAGAATTCTACAAAAACAATGTCCTCTGATCTATAGATGGTAAAACAGGAACCCTTTTACTTAACAATAAGGACTGATTATAAAATATGAAGGCATACAATGGATGAGCTAGAGAACTTTGTAAACTTGAATAAGAAGTATCAAAAGTTAAATTGGACTGGGATGAAGTCACAAACAATAGATTAAAGCAGTGGTGATGGGACTAACATTTATAGTGGTAATACACACAGACGAAAGGGATAAAGGTGATCAAATGCATGCAAACATCACATAACCAACACATTCAAAATATTGAAATTCACGAAAAAAACTCACATTCCTCATATCTTATCATTTCCAACAACAGCATCTAAATACTAAAAGATAAATGATGAGATAAAAGTACATAATTCGATTCATAACATAGAAAATGCATTATTTATACACAAGTCCACCTTTGGCGCTGCCATTGGATATTCCTCCGGCAAAAACAATTCCAATTTAAACACACCACCTGCAAGAAACACACAGAAAGTAAACCAAAAAACTTAAAATAAGATATAAAAAACACTTCCAATTAACAACTGTGAGCCAAAATAAAGATAAAACCTAATCCACATAAAAACCCAAATTACCTTCATAAGGAGATTGTGTTGGACCAAGAATCATAACATTAAAGTAACGGACGTTCTCCTCAGATGGAGAAGCACTAATACCCGGAGCTGCAATCCATTCATAAAAAACACAAAACATCAGCTCTCCAAACTCAAACACCGTCAAATGTCAATCCCCTACCAACGGGATAAAATTACCCAAAATATATATATATATATTATATGTATACCAGGTTCGCTCAACAAACGCTGCGTCTCCTGCCACCACCAAATCCAACACACAAAACACATAAATCAGTGAAATTGGATCGACCACGATCAAATTACATCGAAAAAAAATACAGGAGAAGAGGCGAAATCAGGGGATGATACCTTGATGATGCGGCGAGGGAGATTGCTGCTGGCCATTTTTTTTTCCTTCTCGATTTTGGGATTGAGAGAGGAGATGGAAACCCTGGCCGGGGGATCGGATTCGACGACAAGAGAAGAGATAAAAAAGTAAGGGAGTGTACGACTGTTGATCTTCGAAGTGGGTATCGTTTATTTATATCTACCAATCTGCCGGTGTTCTATATCAACTATAATACCATATATTTATCTACCTGTCCATCGATATAAAAGTTATGGGACTGAAGAATATTAACGAAAATTTTCACTTTCTGCTGCCTTCTGCTTACTTGCGTGAAGTTAATTTCAGCTCTAAAAAGCATTACCGCTTCTCTCCTAACTCTTGACCAGGAAATTCTTTTTCTCCGGCTGGTTCAATATTCTTCATTTTTGTGTCCCTCACCCACAATCAAAACGCCTCCTCGTCGTCTTCTCTTTACCCTCCTAAATACTCATAACTATTCGTTTTTACTTTTCACTGGCCTAAAGCTTAATATTAATTAATATTTACTTTAAATTATTTAAAGCAAAGTGTTTTAAAATAATTATACATTAATCTTTAATTCCTAATTTTTAAATTTCTTCAAATAATTTTTTGCTTTTCATAATTTCAAATTACTTTCTTGAGCAAGATACTTTTGAATATATTTTAAAAAAATTATGTTTAATATTATATATATATATCAATCGGGACTTGGGACACTAGTTCTTCGTTTCTAACCCCTCAGCTACCCAAGCGATCGCTTAGCCGTACACAAACACAAACAAAGATCTTAGGCTTGTTTGGATTGATGAATCGTGAGAGATAAGAAAAGAACAGAATTTGAGAAAGAAAAATAAAAGAAAAGTAAAAGAAAGTACTTTTCAATAGGTCTCTTATATGTGTTTGGATTGAAAAGACAAAGAAATTAATTTTTTTGCATGTATTTGGATTAAGAAAGAAAATCTTAATAGAATATTTATTAATAAAATTTAAGGGGATAACTGAAGTGTTTTTATCCAATATAAGCTAACAAAGCACATAATCTAATAATAATAATGCCATCACTAATATTTAGTAGTGGATACAAATCACATAATTAAATTTGATAATGATATAGTTCCAAAATAATGGTACACAAATCCAATAAATTATCATAAAAATCGATAACATTATGTAAGAACTAGTTCATAATATTAGTCATTAACAAAAAAATAAGCACCTTGAAAAAAAATTAGAGTGGAGTGCTTGTTCAAGACTGAACATGCAAATTGAATTAAAAAAAGAGATGTGAGCTATCCGTCATATATAGTTTATATACGAGCAAACAACTTTATTTAGAATAATTTAATAGGCCCTACTACCGAGAATCCATATAAATAAATGTATAAATAAGTAATCATGGTGCATATAAAATTTCTAATTAATTTAATATTTTTAACCATTTCATTTTAATTATCAAAGCAATTATAATAAAAATTCAATTTAAAATATTTTTAAACTAATATATTTTAAAAAAATCCAAAAGTAAGTCATATTGATCTTTAAAAAAATTATCAACCTCCTAGCACATTTCTTCCCATAGACCTTATTATATAGGGTCTATTAAAAAAGTTCGACTTGTAATTCATATAAACTAAACAAAGAATAACTCACATTAATTTTTTTCTGGCATGAATATCACTTATCCACTTGGATATACTGTTTACACCATAAAAAACATTATTTACATTCCCTAAAGATTTTTTCACCAAAAAAGTTAGAATATTTTTCAACATTACCCGATCACAAGAAAATTAAAAATAATTAGCATAAAAGGAAAATTTTTACTATAATGACAAAAATTTTAAAAATCCACCGATTTGGCTGCCTAGGCCTAGGAGCGGCCTGATCGGGCCTAAAATTTTTTTAATAAGGATATTTTAGACAACTCAATTTTTTTCTTTCTTGGTAATTAGGTTTGATTTTACCACCACTGGGTAATATTAAAAAAATCATGTTATACCTACTATCGTCACTCACATTATGAAATAAGGGTAAGTATTAATTATTATAAAACCCCAACTTCGGGTTATGATTTTACCCGATTATAGTTTTCCTAGTTTTGGCTAGTCCTCGGGCGAGCTCAAACTAGACCAAATTTCAGAATATGAGTATGGGCCCATATAGTTATATGAGCATATTATGGTGGATAAGTATGCCCGACATGCATATGTAAAACACGAGTAATTAGTATATACATGAGGTATATAAATGAATTTTTTTATGAGTTAGCCAAGGTTTTAAGCACATATCTAGGTCATTGTAGTGTTTAGTATCCGTTTGGAATTTTTTATGTATTTCATTTTTCATGCACACAGGAATTTCAGATCGTTGGAATGTGCATGTGGGTCCTGTTTGATAGAGTTCAGGGTACGATGCCCATTTAGCCTTCTTGCCTCGATTCACGCCCATAGAGTCACTTTTAGGACTCAAATTGGTTTCGACTTTAGACGCTCTTTATCCGAGCTTTCCGTCCATATGTATATTGCATATATTCATAGGTGGGTTTCACTAGACCACGAGTTGTCAGCCGTTTAAATCATGCCATGTGGCAAGATCTGAGCCATCCACATCAACTCTAGTTTTCTCTCATTGATATTTTAAATATTTCCATTGATTTTTGGAGTTTTCTACCATTACCACTGCCACAACTTCGGCTCGCCACCGGCGAGTCTCCGCCACACCCTTGGCCATTATACTAGCACCCCAATGACTGCCTCACGACTGACTTTCCAATTGTACCACTCACAACTACCGGTGCCACCGTAGTAGCCGCTGGCGACCTAGTTTTTATCACTATTCATCACCACCACCGCTATCTTTCGGGCCATTTTCCGGTTCAGGTGAGCCACTTCTAGCCGATCTGACCACCCACACAGCTTCATTTTGCTGAGATCTCTATTTTGAGACAACCCACGACTACCACCATGACTGCAATCACCGCCAGTGAGATCGCCGCACCCGGCGGCAATACCGCCTTCTTTTTGGCCATTTTTCGGCTAGCCGGTGGCTAGACTCCGCTGATCGTCTCCACCAGTACCTCCTCCTTGACACCCCTTGTCGATCCCGACAGGCGGTGACCCAGCCATGCTGTCATGTCATTGGTGTTTTCTGCTGCCTGCATCGAGACCAACTGCTTGTGTTCACGTCCACTTGGATGTGCCGAGTCCGCCTGCCTGTGCCCAAGTTCATGTCCATCATGTTCGCCCTGTTAACCAGGTCCATTTTCCAGTTAACGCAGACTGAGCTGGTTCAGTTCGATATGGTTTGGTTCAGTTTGATTCGGTCTGGTTTAGTTCGATTCGATCTGGTTCAATTCGGTTTGATCTGATTCAGCTCATTTTTAACTATTTTTTGACCATTTTTGGCAATTTGAGAATCCCTATATTAGTTTAGATGCATATTCACATGATTTAGCATGCTTAGATGTTATGATTATTTTTTTTATTTATTATTTTATTTATTTATTTATTATTATTCATTTGGTATTATTCGTGTATTTATTGATTATAATGCATGTTTATATGATTTACTTATTATTATTAATTATATATTTACCTATTAATATTAGTCTTAGTATTGTTTACTACATTGTGTGTGTGTATATATATATATATATATATATATATATATGTATATATGCATTTATTTATTTATTTGTGCACGTATATGTTATTATTTATTTATATTTAATTATGTATTCTTGTATTGTATAACTGTGATACTATTGTTGAGGGCATAATCGTTGTATGTATGAATATGAATATAAGTCGTGCATGCGAGCCGACGTTTGTTTAAATATGTTTGCTTACCGCCCAGTATGAGGCAATTATAAAGTTTCAGTGGATAATAGAATACCCATTTATTAATTTGTATTAGTTATTTTTCGGACTAGTAACATTTGTTATTGACGTTTTTTATTTTATATATGTAAATCTTGAAATCTTGAGTCGACTTTGGTGGGAGGAAAGATAAACGATACACACTTGAGTTCAACATTATTATTTTGTTATTACTTTTATTTATATTTGATATGTTTTGACGTATATTTAATAATATTTTTCGTTCTCATGATACCACGTAGGTTGTTCCGATTTATTTTATCAATCGAGTCCTATCAACAAGCCACTTTAACAAGACTCGATTTGATAGTAACATTTTTTATTCGGTTATTAAGTGTACTAAAATCAAAGTGTTACTATTATGATCCAAAATATCTCACTCAGGCAATTATACAAAGACGTGAGGGGGAGCGTAGGTGGAGAATGTCAGTATATACTTTTTCTGTTAAAAAAAAGTCTCTGCTCTTCCCTGAAATAGGACAAACCCTTGTCATGTTTTGCCAAAAAATGCCATTCTCAACCGAAATTCATGATCTCTGAAGGTTATAGTTCTCAAAGCTTATTATGGATGTATCTTTGTAAGATCCAGCTGTCGGCTTATCACACACAGAACCTGCATCAACATCCAACACTTGGGTCGGACAAACATTCGAAATACTATCAAATAACTTCCTATGTTTCTGGTGCCGTTCTAATGGGTTCTTTATTGGTCTCACTCAATCAAGTGATTTATGTCCTTCAATATTTAAGAAAAAAACTGAAAAAATGTACACTTCTTATAAGGATTAATTATAAATATCCTTTCATTGGCACCTCCACAATATTTCAATTCTTGCTTTAAAAAAAAAACGGGAAGAAACAAAACAACTGCAAAACCCTTCAATCTCAGCACTGATAAAACAAAAAATTAGTTTATATTTATAATTTTACAAAGTGAAAAACGACATCAAGACCAAAAGATGCTAACGAGTATACGACCCTTCGATTCGTTTTTCCAAGGAGAAGTTGCACTTGCCCCATTTTTTAATATACGGAGTTAATCGGACCGGTACGACTCAACCATCAACTTAAAATATCCATATTATTTTCTATCGTTGATGGAAAGCAAAGATACGACAAATATACTGCAACAACTCTAAACCATTTCCAGTGTGCGCGGAATTTATTCCGTTCCCACGCCGAAAATTCCAGGTTAAGTGGAAATTCATTGTGAATGTTTTTTCCACCCAAACTTGATTAAAGACAGAAATTGGGGTGGACTAAAAAAGTCAGAATTACATCTCAGTTAACTAATTGTACACGAAAATCGTTTAAAGGAGATTGCAGACTTCTCATTTACTATTAAGACATCTTGCAGGTGATATTCCATGAGGCTGACTCTTACATTATAAATATAAGGCAAGTTATTTGCCAAAAACCAGCAGGTCTGTGTTGTTCATCAGGCTCCACTCGCATACAAGCGAGTCCATTCTTTAGCTGCACACAAAGCAACAGCATTTATAAAATAAAAAAGGGATGAATTTATATTAAAAAAATTATAAATTTATACATAAAACAAAGAAGCAAAGCTCAAAGCTACCAGTTTCCACGGCCTCAGATTCATTAGCCTTCCAATGTTTTGCAATGTTATCAGAGAGAGGATCATCAGGATTTGGTGCACTAAGAAGAGCTTGGATGCTAATCAAAGTTGAGAAGACGCCGTGTAAGTATTCATATGTAATCGATGATATTCAGGTATTGCATTAGTAATAAAACAAATACATCACTAATAATCAACAAAGGCCCCCATATGACGAGACAGAACACTCCATCTGAGTTTTCATTTAACATAATTGATGTAATACATCAATGGAATTTTCTTGTTTTGTAGTCTTATAACAGAAAATCTATCGTATTTTCTGGTTTAGCACAGTTATTGAATTTCTTGATCTATGTTTTTCTGTGTTTTTAATACAATAGCTTCCCCACACACTGTATTAAACTTTTTATGACGATCAATTGAAAACTTACAATATTCTTCGTCTTCAGCATTGTATCCATTAACTTCTCCAGCTTATCTCTTGCACGTACATTAATACCCTTCTAAATAATCTAAGTCAAACATTATTATTATTAACTACATATAATCACAGTGAGACTCATTGTGCGCCAAAGTTCATGAGTTTGTCATCCGCATCTCATTAATAACGAAAAAATTCTGCAGCTGATTTTATCCAAATGAAAATTCAGATATTCATGTCACAATTGTAAATTTCCTCATCCTAGATTCACCAATGAAAGAAGCTTTTCCAAATTGTTCTCCATTTAAAATTTCAGTTCAATCATGGAAAAAAATTTTAAATGACATAAAAAGCAATGTAAAGTTTTAAAAAAATCAACTTAAAATAACCTGAGCAAAACAGTTCGGATCTGCAAGGCAGGACTCCATTTGTCTTTAAGAATATCAAGACATATTCTTCCAAGCTATATCAGCAAAAGAAAAAGAATTATACACAAAATCCAAAAACGAAGGCAAGCAATGTCTTTTTTATGAGACAAAAATGAGAAGATACACTTACTTTGTCAATGTTAGGGTGGTATATTTTGGTCAGAAAGCGGACCTAACACAAATATCAATTATCAGTGCTTAAGAAGATATCCTACTATAGATGCATGGAGAACAAAAACTTGCATTTTAAAAAAACAATAGACTTATACATCACATGCGACACAGTTCTCCAGTTCAAGGATAACAAAGCAGGAACCACTTTATTTTTAAAAGTGATTAATTACAAAATTGAAATGGACACTTTAGAGTTGAATAAAAGTGTCAAAAGACAAATAAGGCAAAAATATAAGTGATAAACAAATAAATGATTAAAGCAGTAACATTTGCTAGCAGTAACAAGCATAAGTGAAGTAAATAGGTAGAATATCGAAATAAAAATTAAATTTTCTCCTAAAAGTAAAAGTAACAAGAAGTGCTAGAATGAAGATTCCATTACACAGTGTAGAAAAGAAATTAAATACTCAATAAACCGACCAAAATATATATAAAAAGGAAAAATAAAACACAAACAAGTTTAATGCAGAAGATTATTTTCCCTTTCAACAGAGCAAGATGATGAAGTACCACAAACAAACACAAGTCGAACAAGTATTGCACACAGGGAATCAATATGAAGCAACCAAATCCTGAACATAGGAAGCCGATATAAGGAAAACAAAGGCATACAACTGCCACTTAATCAACATTTCCTGATTATCGAAGTCTAAAAAGAAATCTCCCTCCACATAACTTACCATCTCTAGTAACACAATGCATAATGCAAATGGTAATGAACTTGCTAGTTACAAAGGCATGTTAATCTATGTAAATGCACCTTAGGTGCCGCCATGGGATATTCTTCCGGCAAAAACAATTCCAACTTAAATACACCACCTGAGAGAACGGAATATAGACAATAAACACAAAAATATAAATTAGAGGCCCCAATAACAATCTACACACTAAATAAATAAACCCTAACAACTGTACACGAAAACAAAGAAACCAGATCCACATAAAAACCCATATTACCTTCATAAGGAGATTGCGTCGGACCAAGAATCATAACATTGAAGTAACGCATGTTCTCCTCAGATGGAGAAGCACTAATACCCGGAGCTGCAATCCATTCATCCACAACAACACAAATCGATCAGCCCCCAAAAACTATACACCATGAATTTTCCCTATCTACCTTATAAAATTACCACCCAAAAAAAAAAATACCAGGTTCGCTCAACAAACGCTGCGTCTCCTGCCACCACCAAATCCAACACAAAAAAGACATAAATCAGTGAAATCTGATCTAACATGATCAAATTACGTCGATAAATAAATACAGGACAAGGGGCGAAATCAGGGGATGATACCTTGAGGATGCGGCGAGGGAGATTACTACTGGCCATTTTCGTTTTGTCGATCTTGGGATTGAGGGAATAGATGAAACCTCGCCGAGGATCGGATTCCACGACCAAAAGAAGGCGGTGAAGGGGGAGTTGGGGAGTTAAAACACTCTGTTGGTCATCTGTGAAAGGCGGTAGGGCATTATATAGGCCGGCGTAGTTCTACTTTACCATCTCGGCCGTCAGATTGACTATTTTATTAATACATTATAAATTAAAACAATATGATAATAATAACCTATTTTTGTTGTATACAAAATTAATAAATAATTAACAAAGTTGATCGACCTAATTCTAAATTTAAACATTAGTAGTAGTATGCTACATTGGTGTCGGCAAAGTACCAAATATTATAGAGGAGTCGGGTGCTTCCAATGAGACTGAAAGATGTAAAACTTGGTCCGCCGATCGTGTGGCTTACATTTAATTTGTTATCGGCCCAATCCGACTAATATGCAATTGGTCTTGTTTGTTTGATCCGGTGCTATAAAGGTCTCTTTGTGTGTTATTGGTGCCTAGACATTGGTTACATCCCTTCACGTCTGTGTATTGGCATTCGCTCTAGCTAATTACCAATTGCTAGGCTGTTGGTTCGTGTTGCTTTTGTTATTAATTTTAGTGGTTGTTGCTAGGGCCGAGTTTACTTAGTTATAAGCTTATAGAACCGAGGCTCACTAGTGGTGGTTTTTATTTGTTTCGCCTTCTTTATTTTATGGGTAGTTTGATAGCTTAGGGTCATATTCACATGTGTTTTGTGCTTGCTTTGCTTTTTAGACCAGCGATAATGTAGAATTTTAGTTGTTTGGCATGATAATTTTGGCGTACCTTGGTAGCCCTTAATGAGTCCTAATAGTGCTATCCAGATCTACCCATTTACTCTCCTACCTTTACCCTGCCTTTTCCTCTCTATTTTGCCTCTCTTTGACCCAATTTTGGCTCTCGGCATTGCGGCATTGTGTGTTGTGTGGTCCCCATGTGTGTGCATTATGCCACAACACTCAATTAGGGAGTCCCTCTCACCACTTTTCACTTCTCCTCTCTTTTCACTTCTCTTATTCTCCTCTCCATTTCCCCTTTCTCCTCCTTTTCATTTCTCTTTGCAATGTGTTATTTTTACATTGGAGGATGTAGTTAGTAGCGTTTTGTTTCATCTCATTACCTATGAACCATCTAATTGATTTGATGGATTAATAAAACCTAAATGTTAAGATCCCTTGTCGTATTGAATGTAGTGGTTAATATTTATGATTCTGAGGTATAATCCCTGCTAGTAGTGTGTATTCGGCATGTACATACTTTCCTTTGAATGTATCCAAACTATGCAATGTTATAGTGATTATCATATAGGCCCTATTTGCCATAGTATAAGAATATTTTTGTTGATCAAATTCTAGATGATTGCATATGATTTAGGCTGTATTGGTCATAATACTGGTATGATACTGTTGAGTAGGTCTAGTTCATGCACATGTGTGCCTGAATGACTCTTGATTAGGCCATGTTACGATATTATATGACCGTGATGTAGATTTGGAAAAGTTTCTGATTTATTATTCAGTTTTCCATGGATAATGAGTTATCTATTTGCTAGTTTGGAGTATTTTTCATTAGTTATTTCCGGATTGGTAATTTTTTAATTACCGACATATGTTTTTTATATTGGTGTAGTATTGCAGATATGGTTAGAGGGACGCAAGGATCAAGAATCATATATGAGAAAGTTGGCTTGCTTTTCTGGTGTTGTTGTAGGTTGCTTATGAGGATGAGACTAGTGGGCCATGTGATGCGAATACTAAGTAGGGCTAGTGAACCAATATGATTATGCATGTACAAGAGCTTTTAGACATGTTAATTGAAGTCTAGAGTTACCTTGTGAATGATTATATACAAATCATTATCACTAACTTGTGTTCGAGCTATTTTGGAGGTGGTATACACTGGGGCATTCAGGGCTACCTATTTTGTGCAAGAATTCTCAAAATCCTGGAGTCTGTGGGAGTTGAATGTTAAAATAATCTACGTACGCTAAATTATATTATTTGTACAAGCACGTGGAGCGAAGAATTTTGTTTTTCAGGAGAAGAGCTTATGTGAAGACTAGATAATTTCTTGCCTAAAGAATGTTAAAATGCGTTGTGATTATCTTGAAAATAAGAAAAACATTATGTGAATATGCTTTGAATGTGTGAAATGTGTCTATGATAGGACTTTGTGAAATGAAATAGAATTTTGGAAATATTTTGGGTTTATTTTTGTTAAATGTAAATCTTTTACAACTTGTAAAATTATTCCAACGTCCTAGTTAAAAGGTAATCTATGCTAAATTTTTCTTATGATTTAAAGTCTCTTTTATAACTTGAATTTATTTAATATGTTTTATTTGCATGAAGTTAGCCATAGGAATTTTTGCATTCGCATTTGAGTGTTTCATGTTGAATGTGCATTTAGATGTCCACTTTGGCTTTCCATCTTCTAATACCTTGAATGGTTAAGTATTGTATTATCATGTGGTTAGCATTTCATTTTAAATGAATAAGAGTAATGATCCAAAGTTTATTACTTTTAATTCGGTTTGGGTTCAAGCCGAAACCCAAACCGAATCGGAGTGTTATAAAAGAAGCGAGGTAATTTTGCTTAAAATTATAAATTTGAATTAAGAAAACTTAATTTAATATTCGACTTAGATATCTTAATTTCATTTTTACAGAAAATAATAAAAAACTTATAAGAAAATTTTAAAATATATTTTGTTTATATTCGATCAAAGAGAGAAACCGTTGCAGTAAAATAATTAGAAATCTGTTACTAGTTCGGTTTTTGGTTTCAAAATTGACTAGAACTTATAAGAATCATTTACACACTTTTTGCATCCCTAGTCACTGAAACCTTGTTTTTTAGTGACAAACTTAAACAAGGAAATTTGTTATTTTATACATCAGAACTACAAGTGGTTAGCCAATTTAAACTTTTATCAACTATTTTAAATTAAATTGAAATAAACAATAATTAAATATTTTTACCATTAACTAATAACAGTTAAGAAACAATAACTTTAACCTACGATTTTATTTTAAAATGGTAACCACTACTGTTTGTTTATTTTGTTGCTTTATTCATAGACTAAGGCTAAATATTCTTAATAATTTATGTATTTTATTGATTTATCCATAGACGAATTTCCTCTTCATTAATACAAAATATATATAAAAAATAACAATCTCCTATACCTAGCACGCACTCACGCACACACAACCTTAGACAACCCGCTCCCATGAGGTATTGAGCCCCCTACCTCTTACCCAACATTATTTAATAATATCATTTTGTATCTTTCCTTATTGTTAAAAGGGGAGTCAGAAGCAGAGTTCTAATTAAGAGTAGGATATTCTACCGATCAAAATACAATAAAAATAAGATAACAAATCATATTTATATTCTCATCTTAATGAAAGTATATATGCCTTTACAATTTGGAGTCTATTTCTAATATAGGCTATGCTTGGTATGCTATCTTGACTAATATAAGATACAAGCCAACTTTTTGAAACGCGAGTTATTGATGGTGTTAGAAACCTGGTTAATTATGATCCAACATGCGAGTTTATATGTACAAAGTATATATAAACTTATATGTAATGCAGGGCATCTACTAACATTTTATTATTTTGAGGGATTTGTTTGTAACTTCGATGATTTATTATAGGGATCTTAAGAAATTATCTGATAAGGTTTTATATATATATATATATATATATATATATATATATATATATATATATATATGGAGTTGATCTAGCAGCCCACATGCCACAACCAACCCAACCCCCCTACCCCCCCGCCCCGCTTGCCTACCCTGCGACCAACCCCCCATAGCAACGGACCACCATGGCCCCCTCGCCTTGCCCGCCATGATGGATTGTCCATGTCCCCTCTGTCGCGCCCCCCACCACCACCCGTTAACGACCCACCTGTACCCGACCTCAGTAGGCATTAGACGCACCCCCGTCTGCGGCGATCTCACCGCCCCCTGTTCACCCCCCCTCTGCTCGCCGCGCCCCTGCCACAACCACCACCACCCCCCTTGGCTAGTGAGAGCATTTATAATATAGGGGGCGCAGGCGGGGGGACCACGCCTGAGGAGGGTGGTGGTGTCGTGGCAGGGGGCCGCAGGGGTGGTGGTAGTCGTGCCACGGAGGGGACGTGGACAATCCATTGTGGCGGGCGGGGGGGGGGGCACAATGGGTAGTGCATAGCAGTAGCTCCCTATATATATATATATATATATATATATATATATATATATATATTTAAGGAAGATGTATTCTTCATTTGCACATAAAACTTGATGACTAATGCAACCTTAATTGTGTGCCTTCTCTATGCTTTCTTCTACCGTCATCATATATTTTATCCTTCAAATTTCATTAATTGAGACTCTAAAGTTTTTTAAAATTTGAAATTGCAGTTATTGTCATATTTTCTATTCCATAGCAGCGTTAGTATTGAAGAACTCAATGCACGAATATGATTAACTTGGTGAGGGTAGTTACTCTTGGGGTGGCGGGCGGGCGGGCAGGAGGGAGGGGGGATTGGGTTAATTGTGATGTATGGGCCGCTGGAGGGAGGGTGGGGGGGGGGGGCATGGCGGGGCACAATAGGTTGGTGAAGGTGGTCACTCCTGGGGTGGCGGGTGGGTGGGCGGGCAGGTAGGAGGGAGGGCAGGATTGGGTTAATTGTGGTGTATGGGCCGCTGGATAGAAATCTAGTGGCCCACGCTGCATGCATTGCCAAAAATGGGTAGTGCATAGCCTTTAAGCCCCACCCCGCAACCCGCTAGACCCGTCATACCCAGGCCGACCGCCAGCCTCCCGCCCCGCCCGCCCACCGACCCTGCCGCCCTTCCGACCCCACCCACCACTGTGCGACCGAGCCCTTGCCGTGATCGAAGCCGTCCGCCACCCTGCCACAACTCCCCCAGCAAGATCTGCCCTCCCGAACCCGCCCGCCACCCCGCGACCGACTCCCCACCACGACAGATCAGCCCTCGCCACCCCGCCGCGGCCCCCCCACCCGCCCTGTCGATGCCCTCCCCACGCCCTGTAGCCGCGACCCCCTCGCCCCTGGCCGCCCCATTCCAACCCCCCACTGCCGCCAACCGTGGCCCCCCACCGTCCCCCCTCCCCTAGCCGCCGCCCCCCAGCTGCTATCCCCCCACCCCCACCGCACTACGGCCCCCAAGCTGGCTGCGACCAAAGCCGCCCGCCACCCTGGCATGGCTTCCCCGACACGATCTGCCCTCCCGACCCTGCCCGCCGTCCCACGACCGACTCCCCACCGCAATAGACCACCCTGCCACCCCGCCAAAGCCCTGGGGTGGCGGGGGTGGTTTGTCACGGTTGGGAGTGGTCACGGGGCAGTGGGTGGGTTTTGGAGGGCAGATCGTGCCGGGGAGCCACGGCAGGTGGCGGGCGGCTTTGGTCGCAGCCAGCTTAGGGGCCGCTGTACAGTGGGGGCGGGGGGCAGCGGCTGCAGGGGCGGCGGCTAGGGAGGGGAACGTGGGGGGGGCCACGGTGGCGGCAGCGAGGGGGGTTGGAATGGGGTGGCCAGGGGGAGGGGACCGCAGCTATAGGGCTTGGGAGGCCGCCGACAGGGCGGGCTGGGGCGGGTGAGGGGCCGTGGTAGGGGGCGTCAGTGGGGGGTGGGAATGGGTGGGCGAGCGGTTAGGCGACTGCCAGGCGGCGGCCGGTGCGTCGGTCAGGCGAGCAAGTGAGCGGGCGAGCGGGTGGCCAAGCAAGTCTAGGGCGGGTAGGGGGCGGGTCTGGGTCTCCAGTAAAATCTGGGCCGCTTGATTTCAATCCAACAACCCAGATTCAACTGCGCTGCATTTTCATGCGCACACTGTAGCGTGCCTATATATATATAATATTCAAGGAAGATGTATTCTTCATTTGCACATAAAACTTGATGACTAATGCAACCTTAATTGTGTGCCTTCTCTCTGCTCTTCTACAGTCATCATATATTTTATCCTTCAAATTTCATTAATTAAGAATCTAAGGTTTTTTAAAATTTGAAATTGCAGTTATTGTCATATTTTCTATTCCATACAGCGATTGGTATTGAAGAACTCACTGCACGAATATGATTAACTTGGGAATAACAGTGAAAATACTCTTTCAAATAAGACCTTGTGATTATTGTTCGAGATAAAATTGTACACCGTAATGCAGCATTATCTTATGCTTTGAAAAATAAATAAAATAAAATGACTAATTATCTTGCAAAGCAATGCTCAAGTTTATGTTGTTTCATGCTGTCATCCTCGAGCCAGCTTCTTTATGTGGGATAAAAACTATTTTGTTCTTGAAGGATGTAATTACGTACCATCTGACCATTTATGCTACAGTTCAAGCACTAGGACAGGCCAGGGCCAAAGGCCTGGCAATTAGCCCGTTGCGTGGCAAATTTAAACCTTGCCGTGAGGACCTGCCATCGCAAGCCAATGGTAGTGCAGCAAGAGTCAAATCTGTTATTGCACGTTACAACGTCGTGGTTAACTTTAGCCACCGCTACTGACAAACCCGTGGCAAATCCATAAAATGAAAATAATAATCAAAAATTATTTAACCATAGTTACCTGTATCAAATTTTATTTAAAAAAATCTTGTGCCCAGTGACCGAGCAGTGTTGGTGGTGGTTATCTTTGTGTTTTTTAAAAATAAAAATTTTTGGACAATTTCCACCGCAGGTGAGTAGCTAATCATGTGATTGAATTTTGTTTGCACTAAGCGATGACTAATTTGCTATGACTATGTCTGTAGCTAATATTAGCCGTGATTAAAAGTCATTTTCCTACTAATGAAGGTGGTCATATTGTCCTCGAGGTTGTTAAGGATATCTCTTACTCTTTAGCGATCAAAACATTGGGTTGTTGTATACCTAGAAACATGCCTCAACTCTCTTAATTTCCTTTACACTATCAAGTGCGTTCGGGCATAAAAAGTTGCATGCATTATTTAAAAGAGAAAAGAAAAGAAAAAGTAATTATTCCCTGTTGTATTAGTTCTAAGCTCGAGTATTTTTGAGACATGCATGGTAATATAAATAATACATGTAGTCCAATGGTTGAGGATATGTAGATTGGGTAAGTGGAGATGTGGCTGGGTGAGTGTGTTGTGTGGTGTTGGATCTATGGGCGAGTTCCTTGTAAAAAATGAGTAAATTTAACGTGCACAACTTGCGTACGCCTACTATGGTCACACGTGAGGATGTACGGAGTCCTGGCCGTTGATGATCGAGATGATCAGAGGCCAGGGCTTCATGCGTCCACACTGGACGTACGCAATAATTAACCAGTCTAATTTAACAGCCGACATCATATAACTAGTTTCAAAGAGCCAAAAATAATATTCAATTTCATTTTAGAGTTGAAAGGATGAAACATGATTGTAATTAAATTTCGATATTAGTCTCAAATCACTACGTATGTCAAACACTTTTATATTAGTTGTTTATATTTTAGCGTTTTTATCGTTATAATTATATGATTGATGCTTACCTTAACCTTGTAAATCTGTACATTAATTGTCATTTCACATTCCTCCGTATTTTTCAACCTTAAATTTTGGTAAAGCGGCCAAATGCTTGTGGAAAAGAAGCCCATCATAATCTGACACAAAATTCTATATCAATAGGGTACACTTATGCTATAATTATCATAGGATTGTTTTTAATTCAGATTAGTTTCGGATTAGCCAAACCAACCCAAATCAATTGCAAACCCCAAACCCAATTTGAAAGGGGCAATTAAAGGAAACAAGTCATAAAGTACGTTTCACCACTTGGTCGTAAATTCTTCTATAATCAATGGCGAATTCAGAAATCTCTCGTGTAAATATAAACACTTGCATTCTTATGGGCACAAATTTATATTAGCACAGTTATGTTTGTCTACTAACTTGTATATTAATTAGGTGGTCAGGCCGCATAGCATGCCCTGTCTATTTCCCTGAGAAATGTTGAAGGTCATCCGGTCTCTGGCCTTCGGCAAGGCTACGACACTCTCCCTCCTGCATCATCATCGCCACCACCATCACCACCACCGCTGGCACCACCACTTCCTCCTCTTCGTCCCTGCTCGCCAAGTCGTAAGCAACACTGTTGAGCTCGCGCAGCTGGCTCGCCAAATGGGAATGGACTTCTCCCCAGACGCCACCCTCACTTCCCTCATCTTCTCCTGGTCAGCTCCGCCTCAGTCGCCGTCCACCCAGGTCGCTGCCCTCCCTTTCCCGTCCCTCTCTTCCTCCTCCCTCGCCGCTCTTCGCCACTTCGCCCGCCTTTCCGGTGGCCTCTTCCAGGTAATATTCTGCAACCATGATCATACAACCATGCACATCAATCCGGCAAATCGCAACATGCCAGAGTACCCATCTTCTCCATCACTCTACTCGGGCCGTACCGGTGCTCGAATAGACGATATGGCTGGGCTTTGCTGGGCTCTTGCCGGAGGTGGGTGGAGTCTATTTCAGACGGGCACTTGCCAGGGTGCAAGTGCAGGATACGTGTTTAGGAAGGTGGACGCAAGAAGAACATTGGATGAGAGTGAGAGGGTGAGGGAGATGGTGTTGCCGGAGTTAGACTTTGGTAGAGATGTTCCATTGAGAATTCTCTATTACATTATCTTGATGGCTGATAATCTCTTCTATCTTGCCTGATCAAGGTCAATCATTTCAATCAGTCCTGTTTGTTTCTTTTGTTCTTCCCTTATCAAGAGAGGAACTAAGTGATCATTTCTTGCTTCCTAATTTGTAAACAGCACTAGTTTGAATGGCATTTTCCTCTTTTGTTACGTTGTATGTGGCAGTAAATACATGTTTACATTTCCCAGCTATAAGTCGACTTCATATCATCTGTTGTTTTCGGAGAGGGATTTAAGAAGAAAAGAAAGAGCAAAGATGGAGGGATTCTAAAGTAAAGAATAAAATTTTAAACACCATCCTAAGAAGCATGTAAAGTTGATGGTAACGTTGAAGCAAAGAATGGTTATGTTCTTCTTGGTAAAAAATAATGGGAAAACATTACATAGATTCCTCGACTTAGATAATTCAAAACATGATCACTAAATCTCCCTTCACTCCTTGCCCCTCGTAAAGTACTTAATATTATTAAACAAGATTAACGTTAAGTGCTTATGTAGGAACAACGCTGGCAATTAATAGATGATATAATACTGCCATGGCAAAAATGTACCTTTATTAATAAAAGATAAAATTACATTTATCTCATTTTTAAATTAATTTTTGTTTAATTTATAGTAATATTTAAATTGATTATTCAGTTGGATTTATGAATTTAATTTATTCATATTATTTTAATTATTTATATATTTTATTATGTCTAATTTAATTTTTTTAAAAGTTGACAAATATTAACTAATGAAAATTTTAAAATGTAATGAAAAAAAGTAATTAGATTCATGTTGTTCCACTTTATTCCAAAATCGGTTTGGGACATGGATTCTAATTTGTCATCCACATGATTAATTAGCTTTAAACTTATTTTATTTAAATAAATACTCAATATTAAATAACAAAAAATAATTAAAAATTATTAGCTTTTGTTTTATGACCTGGTATCTTTTGCCATGTCAATGCTGTAGTATATACTAATAACCTACATAGTTTGCCAAAAACTATTTAACAGGTTTTTCTTTAAAAGGGTTAGATTGAAGTGGAGAGAAGTTATGATCGACTTTTTCAAATGGAGAGAGGCCAAGTACTATTTGGGCCATAGTTGACATGAGTAAGTGTTATAAAAAATAAAGTTAATTACTTCTTCAATGAGGATAAAATCTGGTATTATACAAATGCACAAAAATTCAATTTTTTTATCCGACTCCTTAATCGAGACAAATGTGAATTCTTTTGATCCCTTATAAATTTTTTCAGACTCGCCAAATCCCACGGAGAAGAAGAAAATCCATTTCCCCTTTACGCACATGTAATTTTCTTAAGCAATCTTAAACGCTTGATTGAAATATAAATTTATTATTATTATTTTTATCACTTTAATCATCAATTTCCCACATGCAAGATGATATTTCTTTTGATTCTCTACATATATATATATATATATATTTAAATTTTTTTATTTAAGACTATTTTGATTAACCCAAATGGCTAAGGGTATTAGTTCAAACAACCTTAAGTTTAAACTCAATTAACACAAGCCAATATTGATTTCACCCCTTAATTGGTCCAATAAAAATGGTTCCCCACCCCTTAATATGTCCATTAGAATGACCATTATTGATTTAACACTGAATTAACCCAATAATGCGACCATTAGCCCAATTAATTAATTAAAATAACACAGAGGAACGAGAAGGAAGAGGCGCCGTCCCTCTTCTCCCGAACGCCCCTCATCCTCATTTACATCAATTTTTTTTCTTTTTTTCTGTTTTTTTGCCAGGAGGTTATAGACAGGTAGTCTTTCACTTTTTTTAGCTCTTCTTTCTTTTTCTTCTTTTTTTTTTACTTGCTTCCTCCTTTCTTTCTATTTCTCAAATTTTTTTTATTTTACTTGCTTCCACCATTCTTTCTATTTCCCATCATTTTTTTTAGGTTAACTCTTTCGGAGACTTGAGACTTCAAGCTTGAATTCAATTACAGATTGGACTTAAGAAATAGGCGCTAAGTGTGAACCAACCATTCCCCTCATTTCATACACAACCTTCTTGTACAGACTTATTGATTTAAAATTATTTTTTCTACTAACAAAATTTTTTTGTTCGTTGCTGGCTTAAAACCAATTTCTCGCGGCTTAAAATCATTTTTGGTAAAGATTTCTTGGTTTATTACCGTATTTCCTTTTTTTACAGGGACGTCATTTTTTTGTAAACAATCGTCGCTTTATTATTATTTTTTGTGTGGACATTCTTTCTTTTTACATACCATCATTTCTCTTTTTTTTATTATCAGTTTTTTTAAAAAAAGCAATGACACTTTTTTTTTTTTTTGCACAATATGGTGACCAAAGCATTTTTTCATTCTTCATTCATTTCGTTTACATAGATTTTACATAAAACTCGACAGCAATTTGGCTTGTCATTCGTGGATTTCTCCCATTTTTTTTGGTGGATAACTTTGTACATTATTTTACAGAGAAATTAGAAGGCAAGGAGGGAGACAATGACTCAACTTTTAGACCTTGTCCTCCCTTTGTCGATGAAGCGTTTTCTACCTTGCCAAGTTTGGAGCTTTGTTTTTTCTCTGCACAACTCTGTCTTCCTTTCTTTTTTTTTTTTTTTGAAGTCTCTCCCTCTGCCCCTGCCCTTTTTTTTTTCTGCAATTCTTCTTTTCTGCCAAAACAAATGTTTTTTTTTTTTCTTATATGGAAGGAGGTTAACTCCTTTTCCTCATTGTCGGGAAGTGGGGTGACGTGGGTTGCCCCAAAGAGGACTTCCCACCATTTCTTTTATTTCTTTTTTTTAAAATTTGCATGGTGAAGGATTTGGGAGTGGCCAACTCCCTGCACAAATTGTATGGGAGTTCGGTTAACGCCAACGTTAGTCCCAACTCCCTCCATGCACAATTTTATTTTTATTTTTATTTTTTGAGTTAAACACATCTAAATTCGCAAAATTTAAATGAGTGGGTTGCAATGCATTATTGAATTGATCGAATATTGAAGGTAAAGGTTGTTTTTTTGTTTTCCAAAGGTTGGGGGTTAGATCACGCTTGATCTATTTCTTTGAAAATTTTAAATATTTATTAATCTCTTTGATTAACAATTGAAACCATTGTCTATTTAATATTTATTATAGTTTTTCTAGTCATTCAAGTTGCAATTATTTATAAAATAAAAATAGAGTCGCTATAAAAAATATCACTTTTGCTCCGCCTGCAACAAGCCATGAAACATATTTAATATGGAAAAAAGAAGGCTGTGATCGAGCACAGCCAAGATAGTTGTACATGAGTTTTAATCTGACCGTTCAAAATACATCTGACGGTAACGAAAAACTTAAAAGCTTTGCATTCCGACTACGAACTCGACGGCCGCTCCCCGTGATCCGATCATGTGCCGCGGAGACATCACCTCCGACTTCATCCCTGCCGGCCGCGCCCGCCGCCGCACGCCTCACCGCCGACGATCTCCGCCCAGGCCTCCACAAGACATCTCCTGGCGTCGGCTCTTACCTCGTCGATGTGGACGAAGACGAGGACCTGGACTTCGAGGCCGATTTCCAGGAGTTCCTCCACGATTTCAAGGACGAGGAGCACAACGAGGCAAATATGATACTTTGGAGCAGCTGAGATGGAGGAGGCGCTGGCAGATTCCTCCACAAGTTCGGGTTTTCATTCTTTGCTTATTGTATCGGTTTACCTGTTTGATTGACCTTTTGTTTCATGGATTATCGGTGTGTTCTTTTGTTTTTTATTCTGAAATAGTTGCATTTATGTGTGGGAAGTATGAATGCTGCCTGCATTGGTATGTGATCTGTTAAAATCGATGAATCATTGGAGTGAGCGGTGTGTTGTTATTTTAGGATTTGATAATCTTGTTGTATCCTGACTTTTTTTTAGTGAAATTTGTTCTTCAGAGACTAGAGGCATAAGCATATGCCGGTCGTGACTTTTTTAAGACTAAGTGTTATAGTCTGCATGAAAAATTGTGTTACTGAGCTTGAATGTTGGGGGGTTTGATATTTGCTTTGGTTTTTGACTGTCTTTTCTGTTGCGGCGCCATCTTCTGGTTGGTGATAAATAATTTGGTTTGGATTGAGAAGACCACTGATAGTCAAAATTTTGATGTGGAATCTTGTTTAATGGGGGCATAATTTAGCTTTTCTTTCATTCTTTCTCCTAAAATACATCATTCCGAACTGCTATTTGGAACCCCTGCTCTTGCTGTGGGCAGTGAGGCTGGTTATGACACTACGTCAGGGACTTTCACTAAATATAATGCTGGCATTGGTATGACAAAGCCTGAGGCTTGCTTTGCCCTTTTCCTCTTAAGTGTAATCCTTATTATAAAGAAAGCTCATTTCTTATTAGTCTTCAACTGGGGTGCTTCTCGTGATTTTAGAAGACTTCGCAGTTATCTTTTCCAAGTTGAAAATATAATTATTTTGGAAACACTTCTTTTGCTAGTCTGTATGGCTTTGATATCATAAGTTTTATGTTCATAGAGTGACAGATAATTTTAGCCATCAATTAGCAATTGATATCATTTTTTAGCTGTCCAACAATGTTTCTAGATGATTGACATATACCATTGTATCAGTATGTCCCGTCAACTTTCGACAAATGAGAACACATTTACATTTGGAGCTTCTCATGCACTAGATCCTCTTACACTTGTGAAAGCTAAATTTGATAGTCATGGTAAGCTTAGTGCTCTTCTTCAGCATGAGCTGAAACCCAAGTCTGTTTTCATAATTTCGGGAGATGTTTAAAAATTGATTAAAAGAGTACTTGGGAGCTGCAAATTCAAAGAGTTTCTTCGCTTACATGTTCTAAACTGATTAAACGTATTTAAAGATGTTTAAAAATTGTGTTCTAAACTGAAGAAGGGCTGTGTTCTAATTTTTCTTAGTTTCAAGTTATATTGAAGAATTTTATTGCAGTGCCATGTGATCCACGGGTCTGACCTTAAACAAGATTTGAAGAATTTGCTTGATGATCAAGATCTTGCTGTTGTTCTCGAATCTAAACATCGGCCTTGTTGTCTCATTGAGTTCATCTCGCAGAATATCAATTTACTCCAAATGCAAGACTCTAAGAGGCACATCTTGGGGAGAATCTTGACTTGCTGTTCGATTCCAAGACAAAGTGACAACAATTAAAGATTGGGCAACTTTTTCATTTTTGTAATTGTTTAGAACATTTTACAGGCTTTGCCTGACAAATAATGTCGAGAGTAAAATGTTGAGTATGATGCATTAAAACTAGTTGACGGAAACAATATACTGAGAGATATTCAACATATTGTCACGTCATTTCTTGAAGTGCTCAGGCTCAATTTTGAGGGAAAAAATCTAGATTTAATTTATTCAAAAAATATAAGTTGGTGATCTGACGACGAGCTTTGAAAAGATAATGCTTATCATATACTATCAAGCAAGCAAATGCAATCACACAAATAATGCATTTTTCAATTCCTTTGTACACATCATGCCTGGTACATAAAACATGCAAAACAAAACATAGCATTTTCTTTCAAGCCAGCTTGTTGGCCCAGTCAATTGCTCGTGTAAATTGCATTTCGGTCTTCACCATAGAAAAGAGCAGTAATGTCCTCCAATGCTTCAGCAACAATGTTTCTGTTTCTGATAACTGCGTGTTCGTTTTGTTGCAAACCATTTCTCTCCTTCGAGTACAGGGCAGCTTCCATACGCACTTCTCTTGTCATCTGTCATGTTAGGATGAAGAGTGAATAGGAGTGCATCTCCCCTGACGGCCTTCACTAAATGAGAAGATGTCCCGCATAGGGTCCCTGAATTATTGTTTGTACGTGGATCTTCCTCCTACAATTAAATATACACCACATGTATGCCTTAGTTAAGTTAATACGGCATTACCCGGAGAAGGCAGCTGCTCCTAAGCTTGCTAAATTAGCAAAGTAAGAATAACTAAGTCTCAGCCATGCTTAGAACGAAACAAATTTGAGGTTATTAGCAGTTTAAGTGTTCACCAAAAGCAGCATGAAACCATTTACAAGCTCTGAATTAAGAAGTGAAATCCATTGAAAAAAATTTTATTTTGCTGAATCAAGATGAAACTTACCCCCTCCAGGTTCAACTTTGGACAACATCAATCAAAACATTGGAGCTCCACGATTGACATGTTGCTCCCAGTCAGTGTGGATGCCATAAGGATTCTCATCAAGCCACCATCCAGAGTTGAATCTGACATGATGTTGAACTAGCCTTCATGAAAAAAATAAAGAATGCAAAAGAGTAAGTTTTATGCAGCTCAAGACTAGATATGTTTTAAAAAGCCTGCAGATGTGCTTCGTTAATACAACATGCAGCAGTCAAGACTGAACTCATTTGAACATCATTAGAAACTTATTGTCCTCTTTCACTAATCTAAGTAGGGGCTCAAAACTACAAACGGACTTGGGAGCTGACCATGTGATGGAAGGATTCGATCATACAGAGCACCTTGCAATCTGAAAAACAATATTGTATCTTCATGAGCAGTACAGCTAGGAGGAAAACCAACAGTTATGATCAACAAACGTAATAATAAGCAACAACAATTTGGGCAGAGCTCCACGATCTTCTATGAAAATGGCATCAATTTCCACTTCAAAATAAGCAACTGCCCACCTTTAATGAAAAATCAATAACATCTAACAGCAACAGTTTGGTTTCAAAGTATTGAGCTAAAGCTTTGGCGAGCATTTGCGGGTAGAGCTCTATCAAATATCATTTAATTCAAGAAGCGATTGAGATATGACCTTGCATCTACACGTCAGTGTCTACCACACATTTGATCAGACTAAAAATCAAACATACCAGCAGGGCCAGAGAGAAGAATAGCGCGACTTGCAAGGGCAAGATTTTGGGTGTACTTTGGCAAAATTAGGAAGAAAGAAAATCAAAAGCAAAAAGATAAAAGAAGAAGAACAGAGAATTCCAAGCACGCCGCGAATTCAAAATCAAAAGCAACATACCAGCCGCCCCCACCACCCCCTCCAAGCACACCGCGAATTCCACCCCTCCTCCGCCGCCACCTCAACTGTTGGCATCGCCTCAATCGATGCCGCCGACGTCGGCGGCGGTCCTCGCTTCCTGGACTTCGCTTTGGACGCCTGCCTCACGAGCTCCTCCAGAGATGCCCCGGCGCCACCTTCGGCCACGATCACGACATTCGCTGCATCGCTGGCCGCCTCCTCCTTACCGCACCGCCGCTGCCCGATGAGGCCGAAGATGAAGGGGAAGACGAAGGGGAGGTCGCTCGCCGACTGCCAGAAAGCAACCAAATAAAACTTTTTCTGAGCGTAGGATTGTTTTTCAACGGGTAGATTAAACTTGAAAGTACAAACCATAATAAATGTAAGTTTATCCCAAACCTTGATCATTAGTGGAAAAAGGGCCTTCTCCACGACAATTTTCAAAATTTTCTCCATGGCATATGTTTCGTAGAGTTATTTTTTATGGTTTTCAAAATTATTTTGTTGGCTATACTTTGCTTCATAATAGCCTATTTTTAAGATTATTTTGTTAATTATACCTTTCTCCATGATAGTATAGCCCATAATAAACTTAAGTTTACCCTAGACCTTGATAATAAGTGGAAAAGGGCCTTTTGCCACTAAAATTTTCGGTCATAAATTTATCACCATTTTGTTGCCGAAAAATGGTGAAAAAATTTGTCACCTTAAAGTCACTAATTCAAATCAACACAAAAATTTGTCACTTTTTTATCACCAAAAATTTGGTAACTAATTTTTTACCACCGAATAGCCACTTAAATTCAGTGTAAAAAATATAGGTCACCAAAATTTAGCCACAGCAAATTTGGTGGTGCTTTTTCAAACCAAATTTCAATGTCAAATTTTATTTTATTTAAAAAATTAAAGGTGCCAATTTTGGCCCAATTAATCAGTGGCGCGTGTGACGCAACCTAGCGTCTTGAACATGCAGCCACTTAATGCTTGTGGGTTCATGTGGCCTGGCTTCGTGTTGGAAACATGCGCAATGTGTATCCAGCACGGGGCCATACCCCTGCTGGACTCTCCCCTTCCTACGCCATTGTAGTTGACCTGCACCACCGCCCCCTAGGTCCTCGCCTCACTACTGAGGCTGATCGCCGCCAATTCAAGCCACCACAAACCCCTATGATTGCAGTTCTATTTTACATAGCCGATTGACGCCCCACCCCGCCTCACCACTCCTAGGTCTAGACATAGTTTCAAAAATTAGCCGATTCCACTCGGAATCAGCCGATTTAAATCGGATCGAAGGATTCCAATCCAAAAACTCATACATATCGGTCATGGTAAAAATTGATCTATGAATTGACCGATTTGAGCAAATTTGGGAGGGGCATGAGGGACTGGGCGGGGTGGTGAGGGCAAGCGGCTAGGACGGTAACGAGGTGATAGGGGTCTGGGGAGAGAGAAAGGGGTGGGAGATCAGAGTCAGGCAGTGGTGCCCTAGCCCAAGCAGCGACCTTTGGCCTATTTTGGATGTGGCGTGTGGCGATGGAGGGATAGCAAGATCTTTAGAATGGAGACAACGACACATCGATCGATGGTGCTTGGGGTGGCACGGCGGTAACAGAATCGTGTCGGGAGGGTGCGTGAGCTCGTGGCCTTCTCCGTGTTGTAGAGACTAGGCAGCGGCCGAAAAGATGGGGGACAACTCGATGACGTGTTGGTAGTAACCGGCGGGGTCGATCGGCGGTGGTGCAGTTGCTGGGGGCCACGTCAGTGACATGAAACAGGGTGGCATCGAGGGTTTGGGGGTGGGAGAGAGAAGCGTTGGGAGGGGAAAACACGTCGGTGGTAATATAGTAAATAAAAATTGATTTTACTCCGACTTATGTCAAAAGTAATAACTATTTTGTAATAAATCTTAAAACATCTAGAAAATTAGGAAAGAATCTCATAAAATATAATAAATACCATAACATTACAATGATATATTATATAGCTAATAACCCACCCAAACTTCTTTATAACACGTCCTAATTGTTATATGACTCCACCGATTTCGACCGATTTAAGTACACCGATTCTTATCTGATTTTTGATGAATCACTCCGATTCAATGACTCCATTCCAATCTGATTAAAAGGCCGATTTCGATTTTTGCAACCATGGGTTTAGATTGCTGCTCCCACTCGCATGGCTGACCCCCACCCTATGATTGCCTTGCCCTCGCCCGGCCGACAACGCCCTTAGTTGTGAAGCCGACATGGCCGCCCACATGTGCGGACGACGTGGCCCACATCTATACAACCATCACAGCCCCCATCCATTTGCCTGATGCTGTCCTTGCCTGCGCGACTGACCTCCACCCTGCATCCATGGCTGACCACGGCCTGCCCCTTGCACCAACGCTTTGCGCGGCCATCACCAACCCCACACCAACCCCACCAGCACCACTGATACAGCCCCCACCAGCATGGCCACAATTTTTGTGACTATTTATTACTGTTTTTTATCTAAATTTGGGGATAGTTGGCTGATAAATTCTCACAGAAATTTGTCATTGAAATATTTCGGTGAAAAATTAAATTTTGAAATATTTTGGTAAAAAATTATCATTTAATTATCATGTAAATTAATTATCTATGAAAGTTTCTGTCACAAAAATTCTGGTAATAAATTTGGTGACAAACTCTCTTTTGTCACCGAATTTACACCTTTTTGTCACCAAAATTTTCTCAGGCAAAAGGTTATTTTTCCGCTCGTGGATGTGGGCAAAAGAGAGAATTTTTTGGCGAATTACTGTATGCTAGTTAATGTTGGTGCATTATTTTGGGCCCCGCTAATGGACGACGCATGGCCGTCACCAAAATATTTTTTATTAATTGGGCTCAAACAACATATAGAACTCTGAACTATCAAACAAAATGAACTTGTTGTATACACGTCTATCTAGTTGCATGGACATAATTAACAAGGAACATTCAAAGCGTGAGAGCAAAACTAGACTGAAAATCCAATGTAATTACCTTTGTTCTCTCCGGTCATTTTGTCACACGCCTTGCACTCCGTTCTTGATCTCCCAGTATATAACATGACATGGTTTGATAGTTTGGACAAACCATCAAAGCAAAAAAGAGTTCATACCAAAAAAAATGGCCGAGAGAGAAGGCGGAGTTGTGAAGAAGGGCCATGAAGAGGGCGTGAAGTTTGCCATTTCCCTCCTCGAAGAGTTCGGCCTGCCTGCCGGCCTTCTCCCCATCGCAGACGTCGTCGAGGTTGGCTTCGTCCGGGCCACCGGATACATGTGGATTGAACAAAAGAAGAAGGTTGAACACCAGTTCAAGATGATAAGCAAGCTTGTGGGCTATGACAAACAGATACATGGAATTGTGGAGAAGAAGAGAATCAAGAAGCTCAAGGGGGTGAAGGCCAAGGAGCTCTTGTTGTGGCCACCGGTTAATGAGATCACTGTGGATGATCCTCCTACTGGGAAGATCCATTTCAAGAGCCTTGCAGGAGTCACCAAGACCTTCCCTACTGAGGCCTTTGCAGCTGGGCAGTGATCACATTTTCATGGCCCCTTAATTGTTAATTGCTTGGAATGGCTATAAAATGGTAGTAAGGGTGTGCTTCTATTGGCTTCTAAAATGTATTTGCTTTGCATTGTTGAGTTGCAAAGCTAAATGTGCACCATTTACTTTGGTTTCTAGTACTTGTATTACTTCCCCTCCAAATAATTGTCAAGCATCGGAGCAATCAAATTACTTACCAGCTTGTTAATAATATAAAATCTTAAAGCCCGGCAAATTTAGAGACTCCGTGCAAATAGTCAGAACAGGTTTTTGCTTTTTCGGGCACTCACATGAAAGGCTCACGCTTGTCTTTATATAATCGTCGAATGTCACGACTCCGGAGGTTAGAAAAGAACTAATGTGACCAAAAAATTGAGTTTGGAAGTCTATAGTGAATTACTTTACTGCCTAGGAAAACGCCTGGTGTCCTTCCAACACTCGTGAAAGACTCACATTATCTCTAAGTAACTATTATGTCATAACTCAATAAGTTTTAAAAGAACTAACTTGACCAAGAAAATTGTGTTTTGGAGTCTATATAACACTACTCTACTGCATATGAAAACATTCTTTGTACGTCCAATATTTACGTGAAAGGCTCACTCTATCTCTATATAACCATTAAATGACACAATTTTTAACGTTTTAAAATAACTAACGTGGCTAAGAAAAGTGGGTTTTGGAAGTCTACATGGCACTACTCTAGTGCATACTCTCTTCAAATCCAATACAAACATTTAAGCTTTGTACAATTTTATTGGTAACCAAATTTTATTTTTCAATCTCGTATTTTCCCTGAAATATACATATATATTTTTAAAATAACAGTATTTTAACCAATATTAAATTAAAGTTAATACAAAAACATTTTCAAAGTCGATTGAATTAGATATTTTATTTTTAATTTTCAACTAAGCAATAATACTCGAAGCAATGTGTCCAGCAAACCACAACTCAACTGGTGACACAAGAGGCTTACTCGCATAGAAGGCCTCCCTCCAATCAGGCGATCATTAGGACAAACAGATACGAAATGTCTCCTCCTGTTAACACAACTCTATCTGGTGACAGCACCCCATTGTCCAGTTCACAGAGCTCTCGTGACACATCTGGTTCATCCTTTAAAAACGTATAATCCGGCACCACCAATCTATCTCCTTTCAACTATATACATAAAGAAATCTCGGCTCAACTAAACACCTCAACAGTTCCTTTCATCAATCAGAGCACCGCATCCCATGTTGATTATAATTTCCTCCTTACCGAGTGCCATAGAACGCTTTGTTAACTATTGAATATGTTTCACTGGTGAGAGCACATGACACTGCTAGAAAGTCACATTTAGTTGCAAGATCGACAACGTTAGGAAGACAAGTGGATTGAACATTTGGTTTTTTAGTCCTTTGAGTGGTATAGTATACGGCAACGGCATGCGTGGAGTCTCCTAGCATTTTACAAGCTAATGCTGCCGAGGCCAACTATGCCCACACTTTGGCTCTCCCAAGCTGCACACGAAGGAAAAAAATCACAATCGGTAAATTTATAAGAGGGTCATAATTAAAACAAAATTAATGGCGGTTAATAACGACTTAGAACACAACGACGTCTACACTATTTCAATACATTGATAAAATAAGGATACAACTAGTGTATATATATTTATATCAGCTAAAAAATATGAGCCAAGATTATAATGATGAGCTCTAGTAAACATGTGGAAATAAAGAGTAAAACTAAAAATTGTCTTCAACAATCAATCGGTGCCGCATCAATCAATAGTATCCATTGGTATTTATCATCATTGCAAAAATCGGATGTTGAATTGGTTTCGAAAGGAGTCATTTAATCGAACCAATTTATCAAAAAATCGGAAAGGAATTCGTTCACTTGAATCGGTCAAAATCAGTTATTAATTTCCTCTCCACTATCCCCAACATCATTCTATAATATTCATTTAGACTATTTTTTGTTGTATTATATTATATTATATTTTAAAGATTCATTTTATTATTATTGACTTGACCAATGAGAGTCAAGTTTTATTACCTAAACTACCCCCTCAATCTTCTCTACCTTTTCCCTCCTCCCCCGCTAGATCTCCTCCACCCCACGCCGCCTTCCACCCCGTCCCCCATCGCTAGCCACCCACCACATCCCCGTTGAGCCATCCCACCCATCTCCTACGCACCCCCCCCCTCGCCCTTTGCCCCGGTCTCTCCCCCTCTCACCCGTCCCCTGCCCTGGTCTCATCGAGCCTCACCCCGTTCCCCGCCGCTTCGTCCCCTCGCCGCTCGCCGCCGTCCCTTCCCCCATCCCCTGCCGCCCCGCCATCCCACTCTTGGCTCCCCCTCCCCCACCACCGGATCTCCTCCCCTCACCCACCGCCTTGCCGCCAGTTGCCCTGCCTAGGTTCACCCCATCCTGCCCTGTCTCCCCCACCCACCCTGTCGCCAGATCTCCACCGCCGCCCTCCTCCACCCTGTATCTCATCCACTTTTTTTATTTTATTTGAGATTTAATAGCATGCTTGTGCATGAGCCAGGTTTTTTCCATGGAAATCATAAACATGTGCGTGGTTTTTTTTATATTCTCGTTTATTCAAAATTTACAAGTGTGCTTGTGTGCATTTGGTAAGTTTTACATTTTTTTTAATCTGTTTTGATTGTGAGAAATGAAATATTTTTTCTCACATTATTTTTATTTGATTTATTAAAAAATATAAAAAAGAAAATTCTTTGACAATCAATTTTTCATAAAGGAAAATAAGAAAATGTGAATAATACTTACGTTTTTTCTTTCTAATCAAATAATGAGAAAATTTAATAAGAAAATTAGTTTCTGTCTCCTTTGATTTTCTTATATCTACTTTTTTGAATTAAAATTTTTTTATTTATTCTTTTACTTGTCAGTCTAAAAACCTCATAGAAACATGTGGTTTCCGACATACAAACCCACGGGAACAAGGTACGGACAAAAGACACATTCTAAGATAAGAGAATCTTAAAAGTGGATTGCGTATATATAACCCATTCGTATGGGTGCTAATTGAGCGAGCGAGCCGAGCTCAACGTGTGTTCGAACTCGGCTCGAATGGTTCGAAACTCGTTCGAACGAGTTTTGGACATACATGCTCGAGTTCGACTCGAATATCTTTTATGTGTTCGAGCTCGACTCGAGCTCGAATATACTTAAACTGTTTAATTTTTGTGAGCTCGTTCGCCCAGCTCGTTCGTTAGCTCGAAACCAGCTCGATTAAAAGTCAAAAGTACCTTACTTAAAAAAAATGAGTCCAATGTAGTTTGAACCCATACCCTTGAAGTCATCAAGGTGAATACTTACCATCTCAACTATCTTGCTTCTTTGTTATTATATTTCATATATAAATAAATAAATAAATAAAATAAAATATAATATAATATAATATAAAGACTATATTATTATATTATTTTATCGAGTCGAGTTCGAGTCAAACTATGAGTCGAGTTCGAGTCGAACTATGAGTCGAGTTCGAGTCGAACTACGAGTCGAGTTCGAGTCGAACTACGAGTCGAGTTCGAGTTACAACCGAGTCGAGTCGAGTCGAACACGACCTTGCTCAAGCTCGGCTCATAAGATTCGAGTTCGAGTCGAGTTCGAGTCGAGCATTTAAATGTCGAGTTTCGAGTCGAGCTCAAGCCGAGCCGAACGCTAAATGCTCACGAGCTCGTTCGCTCAATTAGCAACCCTACCCATTCGTTCTACCTTTTAAAAAAGAAACGTGAGTAGACAATGATAATGTCTTTCCAATCTGCACCCGCCGCTTCTAGTTGACAGCTTAGTAAAGCTTCAACAATGGCGGCGCTGGTGGTCCGTGTCCTCTCCACCAGTCGTCTGCCAACCACTGTTGATCACCAGGAATCCCTGATTTCATACCCCTCACTGCATGGAACCTGCCTATCCTTTCCATTCACTACATACAAAAGGGGCTCCTCTTCTCTCACAAGCCTTTAGCTCCCAACCTCCTCCCTCTCCCACGCTCTCTCCCTCTACTACCCCTCGCCGGCCGCCTCCTCACCCACCTCTCCCGGGACTCCGTCTCTGCTGCCTTCTTCATCCACTGCAATGGCCAGGGAGCCAAGCTCATCCAAGCCACCGCCGACGGAGTGTCCGTCACCGATGTCGGTGCAGCCAATGTGCCGACCGAGGTCGTGTACGATCTCTTTCCACTCAACTACGCCTTCAACCACGATGGGCACTCCAAGCCGCTGCTGGCCATGCAGGTGACAAGCTGGTTGATGGGTACTTTCGTGGATGCGCTTTCACCCGTGTTGTCGGTGATGGCACCGCCTTTTGTTCAGGTTTTAACACACAAAATCCTTATGCTCGCCAATAAAAGATAAAAGATAGGAATACAAATTTAATGTTGAAACCCAAAAAATATAAGGATAAACCATAAACCATCTAATATAATCAAATAACAGCTACAAACATCTTCATTAAGAGTACATAATAAAATCTTGGTATACAATAAGATCTTCACTAATCAATGATGGAATACAAGGAATAAAAAATCTTTTTCTCCTTCTCTCTTACATTAGACAAACTAGGAATATCATTTTCATCATTGGCAAATTCCAATCAACAGATGAAACTAACAATCTCCAACTAGGAAACACATCCAATTGTAAATGAACGCAATCTCCAACTAAATAACAAAGTCTAATTAGGAAAACACATACCTTGTAAGGAGAGGCTCTCCCTCATGAGGGAGAGGGAGAACTTCACTACAAAACCTCATAGTGAAGCACACAATTATACACTTAGTTTAATTTAGTTTAGTTGTTTATACTCATACAACTATATATTTATATATAATGGATACAAAATATTATACACAAGATATGACCAACCTCTCCTTGTTGCATATGAAGAGCCAACAACAAAAATTGCAGCTTGAGCATTGGAATTCTCATTAATGAATCTCTATGTCATCTTCCACAATTCTTCTCAAATTCGTAAAACGTCGTAGAGTAACTTCATGTCTTTGCGGCTTCATACGTAGTTGTGCACTTTGTTACCTTCATCGTATAATGGGGAACTCTAACATTTCTCCTTTCCGGAACACTAGGGTTGGTTTTAGTATCTTTCAAATAAAGAGAAGATGCAACCCTAACAATCTCCCCTTCTCAACCATGTGGACACTCCTTGAAAATCTTCCTCCCTCCATTGTTCTCGCTGACAGCTTGTTGATTGCCATCAAATGACGGAAATGTCTTAACACATCTCCTCTCGTAACTCATAATGCTCTCTATCTTCTCTAATTTGAACTTCTAGCAAATCATGTAAAATGCTCTCTATCTTCCCTAATTTGAACTTCTAGCAAATCTTATCTACTTGCATAGAAGGAACACCTTTTGCTAGCACAGTCCAAAAGCCATCTTGATGAAAAACAAACAATCTTGATCTTCTCAACAAAGCTCCATGAACCATAGTTCCATGTTCCAAGCTCTTCCATATCTGTCCTGTCCGACAAATCAAACTTTGATACCACTGTTGGGTTTTAACATACAAAATCCTTAAGCTCCATGTTGTGTGGTTTAATAAAGAAAACTAATAAAGAATATTAAATAAAGGACATAAATTTACGGTTAAAACCTCCAAAATATGAGGATAAAGTACAAACCAACAACTATGATCAAATAATAGGTACAAACTGTTGAATCAACAAATACTTTAAACTTTAACCAAAATTATATAGATGATAAAACCATCATCAATAAAGCCTTCTTCATATCAAATCATCAAGAAAATAAATTTAATAACGGAAGCGTACTTGGATCCATAATCATAAAGTAATCCTTTGATTTCTTCTGGTTTGATCTTCCAGATTCAGCACCTGTTCTTCAAAACCAGAGTTTCTGGATGATGGGATACCAGAAAAGAAAAACTACGGTGCGAAATCCGGGGACCATAACCGTATTTATCCTTATTTTTTATAATTCCAATTTAACCCATCATAAATTAGAGATTAAGAAAACGGTATCTACACATATTTATCCATACTCATCTTAAATATATGATATCTCTATATATTTTATTAAATATTAATGACCCATTAACCTTAACTTTAAGAGATCAATTTAATTTAGGCCATGCCTTAATAATAACAGCATATGATACAATTATATACATATATACGTCTAACATCCAACAATCTCCCACTTGGACTATATATACACAAATAATTGTATATAACCTTATGAGCTCCAAAATTAGCATATGCTATTATTCTAAAATAACAATCTCGTCCATTAATTAATGTTAATATAGGATCAAGGCGATTTTCGTTACATTTATCGTAACTAAACTCATCCATGGTCACATACATCAACATAATTAAATGACATAGATCAAGTATGGATGTGTAGCATGAAAATTACATGCAATTTGATTTAAAAATGCCTATTTTCAACTGGTCCAACCTTATGAGATTACCAAAATAGAGTAAAAGAGTGAAACATAAACCAAATACCTCAATTCAATACAAACTCCCACTAAAGTTACATATCATTAAATGATACAACACTCAGATGAGCAACATGCTCATGAAAGACCTTAGGCGGTAAACCTTTAGTAAGCGGATCTCAAGTTGATCTGACTTCCAATATGTAAGCATGTAATGTTTTGATCTCT
>JAURVB010014166.1:0-60467 GCA_033002965.1 Piper betle | reverse complement strand
AGGGCGCGGGGCTCGGGGGACAGCAAGGGGGAGGGTAGGGGGCCTGGCCCGGTGGGGGCAGGGGGCTGCAGACTGCGGTGGGGGTGGGGGCGGCGTGCGGCAGGTGTGGGGAGGCAGGGGCGGGATATTGCGGGAGGCAGCAATGGGGGGGGGCAGGGGCCTGGACCGGCAGGGCGGGGTGGGGTAGGGGGTAGGGGGTGCCCGCGGCGGCGGGGCAGGGGGCGAGCGGGTTTGGGGAGGGCAGGGAGGGAAGGGAGGGGAGGTAGGGGCGGGAGATAGCGAGGGCGGGGTAGGGGGCGACACGGCGACGTTGGGGGCGGGGTCGGTGGTTGGGGGCCTCGATGCGGCCAGCAGAGTTCGCGGGAGGGAGGCGAACAGGGGCGGGGATGGACGAGAGGGGTGGTCGGCGGGGGCGACCGGCCGGCCGGGGAGGGGCGGGAGGGGGTGGTCGACGGGGATGGGCGAGGGCGGTGCTTTATAGAACGACGACCGGTGGGAAGACGAGGCGTGAGAAGCGGCCGGCGGGAACTGACGACGGGGGGGGTGATTTAATTGTGGACCGTCGAATCTAGATCCGACGGCCCACAAATTGATATGCTGCTGATGCGCTACATTTTCACGCAGCGCACAACAGCTAAGTTATATATATATATATATATAGAAGAGCTTTCAACCAAAAACATAGAAAAAGTTTTCGATATTAAAAGGGAAAATCAGGCCTAATTACGAGAAAATATGAAAAATATGAATTGTTAAAATATCCTTAAAATTAAATTTAGAAATTTATTTTTAAAAAATAGCATAATAGCCTTGATGCCATATGCAAACCGGTCGCGAGCTTCTTGGCAATCGGAGGCCAAGCGTGGCCATAATATTTTTTAAAAAAATTAATTTTCTTATTTTTAAATTTAATTTAATTCGACTCAATTTTTAAACTAAAAGTAATCGGGGGTAGTCTATTCATTATTATTATTATTAAAACTAGTCGGCAACCCACAGCATGCTTTTTAGTTGATTTTTTATTTTTATATTTTGTGTATTTTTTAAGTGATTTAGATTTTAGTGTAAATTTAACTTGAATTCAAATATAATGTATTTTTCATCAAAACATTTTTCTATAATATATGTTTATATTACTTAATATATTTTATATTAGATATTTATTTATAATAATTTTGTATCGTAAAATATTTAAACGACATATGATAACACCGAAAAATAAAATAAAAATAAGAAACCCCCTCTCTCTCTCAGGCTTGGCAGCTTGGGCGAAGCCGCCTCCCCTTCCCCTTCCCTTCCCCCTTCCCCCTTGGGCCTTTGGCCATGGCCGCCGCGGCCTCCTCCTCCTCCAATTGACATCTCTCCCTCTCCATCATTGATCTCCTCTTCTCTTCTCTGTACTACCATACTAATAGTACTCGTCGATCCCCTCTGATCCACGTACAACGAAGAAGAAGAAAGGCGCGCCCGCCCACCTTTCCATTTCCATCCACCCACTTCTCCCTCGAGTGCCTCCCCGGCCAACAATATTTGCACGGCAGGCAAGCTTTTTACCCCCCTTCCCTTCCTCCGTCTGTTTCCCATATCGTCGGCGGACAGGTGGACTTCTTTTCGCCTGCCCGCCGGCGCAGAGAAACCGTGCAGTTTTTGTATATCTTAATTTGCCGTCTGTGCAGAGTTGTAGCCAGTTTTTGCTTTGCAGTAGGTAAGGACGGCCGAATCTTAACTGAATTTCACATAAAATAAAATGAAAATTAAAGAGGCCACATTGTGTTGGGATTGGGGAGGGAGTTGGTGAGATGAAGCTTGAATTCAAGCACAGGGTTGAGTATGGTCGATGGTTTCCAATTTATTCTTACCACTGTGTTTTTGTGCACTGTTATGTCCTCTTCTGAAAAGTGAAATCAATTATGCAGATATTTTGTTTCATTCTTATGAACTGTTATTGAGCTCAATGTACTTATTATCTTGTTGTGCATTTTGCTTCACTTCTATTCCTGCATTATAACTGTTAATGTTTTTTGCCAAAGATTATTTCCTGGGTTATGACACAATTTATAATTATTGCAACTAAATAAATTAATGCAATGAATTAGTAATATATTGAGATTTCATCTGAAGTGTTCTTTTGCAACCGAGCATTTTTTTCGTGTCTCGCTTGCAGCTCCACATTTTCAACTCATGAGTTTGGTGGCTGATTCACCCGTAAACTCCTCGAGTAGTGATGATTTCGCAGCTTATCTTGACGCTGAGCTGGAACAAGTTTCTTCAGAGGAATCTCCTGTTGTAGCTGCTGACGATGGCACTGACGGTGATGATGACTTTGAGCAGGACAGGTGGTAATGCTGTTATTCCAGTGTTCTTTATTGGTTCTAGTTATTGATATATTCACATTTTATGCAATTGCATGTATTTTTTCTGAATGAATATTATTAAACTTTGACCATTATTTTGTGTTATGGATAGGCTGAAAAGGCGGAAGGTACAAGATTGGGAACCTAGAGATAGCTCTCTAGTATCTGGTGGAGCCACAGCTAGTAAGCTACGTATTCTTAGGGATAATAATAGCTGATAATTGATTCTCACGACAAATATGTCTGTACGTTTCAAGATATCTTATGACTTTTCTTTCTCATGCACAGATACCCCTGCTTCTACAAGTGATCAGCCTTGTTCCCATCCTGGTTTTTTTAGGGATATGTGCATGCTTTGTGGACAAGTCGTAGAATTATCCGGTGTTGCTTTGGGATATATTCATAAGGTAACAGTTTCATGAGCAACGTATCTACTCAGTTCTATCCATGCCTTCTATTTGCCCACATCTTTTTATAAGTATGCCTTGACCTGAACGTATCTATATTATGTTTGCAGCATATTAGGCTCGATTCTGAGGAAATGGCTCGCATTAAACATGTAGATCTGGAGAGGAAGTTAAAACGTGATAGGAAACTTTATCTTGTAGTGGATTTGGATCATACCTTATTAAATTCGACCACACTCACCAATATTGCTCCTAATGAGGATCATCTGAAGCAAGGTACAATGAACTATTTTTTTAAAAGAAAAAATTTTAATTTGATTACTAGAAAATGCAATCAACTATTGTCATTTTCCTATTACAATTGATTTGAAGTTGGTTGTTTGCATTTAACATTAAATCAGTTATTTTCCGTTTGTGTGTTATAATAGTGGGGATATTCCAGGATATTACGCAGGTTTGAAAAGCATGCAAATAAATGTCGTTAAACCTGGAAAAAATTTTCGGTCACCTTAGGTTCTGGTATTTAATATTTGCTGAATTAGTGCTGCAAAGTTAGTTGATTCCAATATGCCAAATTTTACTATTGTTAGGGAGTGTTTATTTTACAAATAGGAAGAAGCTCACTTCATTAAGTTACATTCTTGCTGAGCTAGTTTGTAATGCTCATATCTTTTGCACGTGCAGAATTTTACCATTGATATGATATGTTTATTGTTACAAATAAGATGAAATAGCTCCTATCATCAAATTACATTCTTACTGAGTTTTTGTAATGCTCATATCTTGTGTACATGTGGAACATGTATTGTCTGTCTGTGCACCATCCAATAATGAAAGTGATTTAGCATCGTCTAACTTGTGGGCTAGGTATTCAATGTTAAATGATGTATATAATTTGTTATGTTGCATTTCCTGCATTTGAACTTCTATATTTTCTTACTTAGCCTCCCTTTATCCACAGGATGTTGTCACCCTTCTTGCTCATTTGTTGATTTCTTGGCAGGTGACCCAAATGCAAGCCTCTATAGATTAGATAAGATGCATATGCTGACAAAGCTGAGGCCTTTTGTTCATACCTTCCTTAGAGAAGCATATAGTATGTATGAAATGCATATATATACGATGGCTGAACGATCATATGCTTTAGAAATGGCAAAGCTTCTTGACCCAACTGGAATTTACTTTGGTGACCGAATCATTTCACAATCTGACTGTACCAAGAGACATCAAAAAGGGCTTGATGTTGTAGTTGGGGCTGAAAATGCTGTGCTGATCCTCGATGACACTGATGGTGTAAGAAATTTTATCGATTTTCTTTTGTAATTTCTTTGCAGTAACTCAATAGAAATTTGATAAAGGCGAGCAATTTGATTTGTTGATTTGCTTGCTGCTGCTTTTTTGTTTACTAACAAGTATTTCCCGATGCCCTGATTTATGTATTAAGATGATGTAACAAATGACATTATCGGCTTTCTAATCGGCCTCTACTTGAAACAGCTTACTCTCTATTTTTTCTTCTAGAAAGAGTAGCTAGCTGAAAATTACTTAACTTGACAACATTTTCTATTTTTCTCCCTCCCTTAGATACTTTGTATTTGCTTAATTTTGATATGTTTGCACTAATTGATTAAAATATTCCATTTACCTTCACTATTGTAGGTATGGCAGCAACACAGGGATAACTTGATTTTAATGGAAAGATACCATTACTTTGCTTCAAGTTCTGGACAATTTGGCTTGCATGGCAAAACCTTGTCCGAGAGGAAGATGGATGAAAGTGAGACAGATGGTGTACTTTCAACAATTCTTAAGATTCTTAAGCGGGTCCATCATGAATTCTTTCTTAATTTGGTTAGTATGTTTTTCTATCTTTTCTTCAGCCAAAGTCTTTATCAGCAACATTGCTAACTAAATTGGACAACTTGTGTCAGGATACTGGCGCTGATGTTAAAGACAGAGACGTGAGAATGGTAAGTGTTATCATTAAAAATTTTATTACTTGTCAAAACTATTTAAAACTACGAAGGTGTTAATCTACATGACCCACTGCTTGATGAATGTTCTTTTACAATTTGGAAAATTTTAATTTTGAGTTCTTTCTTGAGACATGGTGTGCTAAACATCAATGTAGCCTTGAACAATGTCTTGGAAGTCTTGATTTTTGATAGCTATGAAATTAGGAAATTAATTCTCATTTTGGTAGATGTTTTATGGCATATTTCATTTGACATTTGTTGATTGATCTTCATTGTTTTTAAAGGTGCTCAAGATGATTCGCCAAGAAATTCTTCAAGGCTGCAAGATAGTGTTCAGTCACTTATTCCCAAGGATTTGCCCACCAACCACCCAACCATTATGGAAGATGGCGGTAGAGTTAGGAGCCATATGTACAACGAATGTGGATTCTTCGGTGACCCATGTTGTGGCGGGGGATAGAGGAACGGATAAAGCAAGATGGGCACTTACAGAGAACAAGTTCCTAGTTAATCCCGGTTGGATTGAAGCTGCCAATTACTTGTGGCAAAGACATCCAGAAAAGGATTTTACAGTTCCTCACTCCAAAGGATAAGAACATTGTCTTTGTTAATACCGTGGTAGTTTGTTCTTGTAGGTACATGTTCACTTTGCTGTGGGTGTGGAAGGCTTTTAGGGTTAACATTTAATACCATTTTGTGTGGTACAAGCAATCCTTCTGGGACAAGCCTGCTGTGCACCCTTGTGGAGAGGAAAATGATTGGCTTACTTTTCTAAATTCTAACGATTAGTCCGAGAAACTGTACTTACCTTATTTTTCATTGATAATGGAAGAACTGTTAATGTTGTTTCATTGTGAATACACTAGTACATCGTTATCATATTTCGTGGTCACCAAATAGAAAATTTTTCTTAATATTATCAATACCCTAACAAAGCAACACAAAAGCTAAGTACCAAAGGAGTAAATTTTTTCTTTTGAAGCTAGGAAAGTATACTGAGACTAGCTTTGAGTTTTGCGTGATGAACTGTTTTTAGTTTTTCAAGCTTGTGAGATGAACTGTAATTGCACGCAGTTAACCACCGATTTCAACTGATTTTATTTTAACCAATGCCCTCTAAAAATCTAGCTTTATTGCCACAAGCATTATTCACCAATTACTTTTCAAACATGTACCAAATTAAATGCTTGGGGGGAAAAAATACCACTTGCCCAGAAAATAGTACTAGACATTTTTTCTTTTATTTAATATTACACCTACAGACTTTGCTCTTAAGCCTAAAGATCAAACGACATCGCCCTGGCAAGATGCAAAGCCTTATCAAGCCATTTCGTGTAGCTGAAACTAGACCCATCTTTTTCTTTTCTGTTCTTTTCTTTTTCTTTTTTTTTTAAGGGGTAACATAAAATAGCTAAACCAATTTTTTTTTGACGCTAAGCCAAAAATAAATAAATCCTATAGTAGCAGGATTACACAAGAACTACATGGTTACAAAAAGTTTAAACTGTCATTTGGACAAGGCCACAGCAGCAAATAGCAAGTTTCTCCGTGAGAACTGTCCACGAACAAATCATGATTAAAAAATTTTCAAAGATAAAAGCAAATTAGAGATGTTCAATACATCAGCCATTTACCTGCAATGTAAAGACAGGAGTAGAATTGGTTGCTAAATTTATTATAAGCCATTGAATGAAAAATATGTATATATACTTGTCTTCCACCCGGAAAACTTTAGTGCTTGCTGTAACATCCCATAATTTAACCGTGCAGTCTGCAGAACTAGATGCTAGCACGGAGCCTTCGCAGCTGTATTACAAAAATGGCAACTTCTGAGAAACTTGCCTCCATTCAAGAACGACTACAGCTCAATGTATGGTGATTCATGAATACTGCTGAAACAGAATGTTATGCTATTTGATTACCTGAAAGCAAGTGTCCAAAAACATGATGTATGGCCTATGAGGGACATAACACAGCGACCGCTAGAAAGATTCCACATCATGATTGCGCCATCTTCATCACCTGATGCCATATAGCGCCCATCAGGAGACATGGCAAGTGATACAATCAAAATCCTGTGACCAATGAATATCCAAACGCATTCACCACTTTGAACATCCCATAGTCTCACTGTCCTATCACTTGATCCGGATGCAATGTAGTAACAGTTAACATACCACTGCACACACTGTTTCCATGGATAAGAAAAGTCACAATGGAGAAAAAAGATAAAGACATTAAAAATACATCTAGTGCATATATTGTTGTAAGATTAGAATGTTTACTACTAAGTTTTTAGGTTACAGTAATTTCATCACAATCTTCATAATTTCAGCTATTCATTTGTAATTCCTGTATATTTATTTTAACTAAAATAACCACACTCACATCAACGTCTGAAAGATGGCCCGTCATGATTCTCAAAGGCTGGATTCTGTCCATAGACCAGACCCTTGCAGTTCGATCATGAGATGAGCTAGCAAAATAATTCCCAGCAGAACTAAACTGCCACATAAAAACAACTGTACACATTCAATCATCAAAACTGATGACATGATGGACTTTATACATATCAAAGAGATCCATCGAGAACAAATAGATAACAGTGCTTAGCATGCTATTAGATATCCATAAACAAGCCAAATGTTCAAAATTTTAAAACAAATGACCACTAAGGTGATTTCAGAGGTTTGTAGAAAGTAGATGAAAAATATCATCATATTTTATCGTTGTGATAAAATAAGGAAATTATGATCACCGAATAGGATAAGCAACATACTGTATACATGGATAGTCAGAATGAAAATATAATATACTACTGCCGGAACTCTGAGTCTACCAGGATGTGTAACTGTTTAAAAAGGCTGAAGAGCGCAGCATTTATAAGAAGTGACATGTGAAAATCCTTACACAATTAGTTTTGACGTCACATATCAGTTGCAACAAGTTACTAATTTGAAGTAAGTATTCCACTTATAATTGATTATACGACCTTGAAAGTGCATCTTCATGTCTAATAGGCTAAACATTTCATACCTACTTATATGAAGATAAAGCACTGTAAATGATTAAAACTGCAAATTAAAATTTCTGACCTGAACGTCCCAAACTGGGTAATTGTGTCCCTTGTAACAAACAAGATTCGCATTCAGATTTGTACTCCATAACCGAACTGTAAGATGGCATAACCTATAAGAAAAAAAGCGCATGGGAAATATAGAAATGACATCAAGAACATACTAGTTGAGTCTGATGAAGAGGTGAGAACGAAGTCTCCATATGGACTAAATGTTGTTGAGTAGACCGGACCAGCATGTCCTTGGAACACATATATGAATTTTTCTCGGCATCAGATCCCAGTGTATGCTCACTGTGAAAGAGCCATTCTCCCCTTGTGTACTGGCTGTGTAATAAACATCACTCCTTAACAAAAGAGAGGAGAGAGGAAAAAACAATCAAATAAAAACTATAACATAATTAGATATTGAAACATAAAATTTGTCAACCAGTTTTTTTTTCTTGTAAAAAAATTTGATCCTTTACCTTCAAAATTAAAAACTAGATCACAACGCTAAGCCCAAAATATGACCGCTGCTGCCATTTACTTTGTTATCCTCGACAATATTATCTAAGTCCAGTGTCCACAAGTACAATGTTGTCTTTCCAATACATTATTAATTGAAGAAAAAACAGTTAATAGATCATCTTTAATGCTTCCCCCTCAACCTAAGCATTATCATCATCAGGTTCATAATACAAATCAGTTTATAAGAAAAAATCATTTCCTAAGGGAACAAAATATACCATTAAATTACTTGCATGAAAGTAGTTGCGAAAGCATGAGAAGAACCACTGCACATCAGCTTAAAATATAAAACTTACGCATATCTGTGTGCCTGCCTATATTTGAGATGTCCAAAACCTAGCTTAGAAGAATAAAAATAATTCAGAATGGAAAAGCACGTCCAGTTCAATGATGGAAAGAATTTTTTAAAATTACTCATGCATGACGAACCTTCAACAAAGAGTCAGAGAAGCCACCAGCAACTAGTGAACCATCGGTAGACATTGATGAACAGTTCAATCTGTCAAAGCTTAAGAAATCAGATCTTACTGAAAAATCAACATGTCCATCTAAATGGATGATAAGGATGAACCTTCACTTACCCATTATGAGTGTTTATGAACGTGTAAAAGCTGATGGATGGATGTGCCAAGCTACTCAACTGTACTCGATTCCTCAGATCCTCAAGGATTGCATCCTCCACTTCAGGCGGCCTACGTAAGAAAAAATTAGTCAATGACCCAACACTAGTACGTTTCTCTACATGCCAGCCTTATGCTATATGGACTTTAAACCATATTGAATTCGACATTGTGCAAAGAGTAGATCATCTGCCAGTACATTTTCAATCGAACTTTCCGAACAAAGAGAAAGAAACGACACATAACCAACATTTTCCATATCAATAATCTCCCAAAGGCAATGATCAAAGTGAACGCAACCAAGCAATTATATCACTGTAACAGCCATTAGTATTTAATTCAGTTAGTTGATCTGCCCAACCATGTCCGACAGAAGTACTGAACACCATAACATATGTACAATCGAAGAAAAGAAAATATCATCTGGCACTTAAACAACTGGCAAGGTTAACTCTGGTTTAACTCTCGGAGCAGAAGGTGTGCTGTTGTTTCAGTGTGCGCATTCTTTCCAGTCGAACTGACAAGTTTCTCCTTAGTTTTTTGTTTGAATTTCCTTGCTTTCCAGTCTCACCTTGTTTTTTCTGATAAGAGAATAATGACATATAGCAATGAACGTTAGTGAATTCAGAGAATATAACCCTATGAATAAGTGTATAAGTTCCACAGTATCAACTATCAATTATAACTGAAGAAAATTTGAAAATTTATTAGGGCAATATGTAGCAGGAAATGGAATCCGATGTAGGGCCTAAACTACAACTGTAAATTGTAATAAATATTTATCAGCTGGTTCAGTTTAATGCTGGCAACAACGTTTTATCAAAACTTAGTTAACCATCCAGGTTTTAAATGCTTCTGATTACCTTGTTGTCCTCAGCATACCCTTTCTGATTTCGCCATCAGCCATTTCCAAAGCTAGGGCAGAAACCTTCTCTAAAGGTTCTTCAAAGAAATCCTCCAGTAACTACGGTAAGCAAAAATATATCAAGAACAAAATTTTAGCATGAAATTGAAACCATCCACGATAATATGACAGATGCATCCATCAAACGGCTAAATTATGTTTATTACAATGATAAAAGTAACACAACAGGAATAAAGAAAAAATTCTTAAATTTGTATAAAAGGACAATAAAAACATAGGCATTGCAATCATATACAAATCTGACACTCATCAAGATATCTTTACTCATACGTATTGGGTAACAATTGTCCCAAAGAGCAACAAATAGTCAATTAGACAGCTACCAGTATGACAATATCCACACAATGATATAAAGGTTTCACATTAATTTCTTGATGCAGAAGCATACAAGACATCATCTTGGATGAGGACATCAATTGTCAGTAATACCTATATATTGAGTAGTATTTTAATTTTTTTACGTATTTGAGTCTACTTAGGAATATGATTATTGGTAGTGTTGTAGTAGGATTTTTTTATTATAGTCATATTAGAATGTTTCTTGTATTAGGAGTAAAGGACTTTACTTTCAGACTATAAATAGAGCTTCAGGCATCCAATGTAAAACTAACTATGATGAAATAAAGTTCTTGTTTTTGGCTACTTTGCTCTATAGCTTCCCTTTGATAAAGTTACTCTCCCATTTTGTCTAATTGTTCTTCCTTGAATTTTTCATCCAATTTTCTGAAGCTAATCCTCCAAAATTTCCCTTCACTCAAGATGAATGCATCATTACGAAAAATATGAATTACCCCCCAATGCACTTCTTTCAGATTGATCTGCTTCGCAGTGTCTAGGCTTCCAGGCACTAGCGTGACAATCTCAGTCTCATCAGAGATGGAGCTGGGTTCTCCAAAAGTCACTGCGCATTAACAGATTTAATTTCGCATGAAAAGTAGTAGACAATAGTGGAAACTATTTTTTAGAAAAACTAATAGGTAACCACTTTGTTGGAGAAAGGAATCAAAAACTTCCATAAAAGGGCCCAAAAGACTTAATGAGCAGAAGTTACTTAAGGTCAAAAGCTAATGGCATCAAACACTCAATTATTTACAAATATGCAAACCACAAACATAATGATGCCGGAGAGTTACCTTGAAAGTCAATGTGCTCGTTGATGATTCCCAGCATTTTAATAGACTGTGTCTTGTGCAAGTATTGGGGCATAATGTCATAACAGTACTGAAGGAAAATGGGCATTATCAGAAACCCATACGACAAAAGCCAGATAGCGGTGCTGAGATATAAATACACTGGTAGTCTGGAATACTTAGAATAAAGAATTGTTGAAATGTGCAAATCTCATGAGGTAGGCGTACATTGACATTATGTACTGTAGTCCATAACTATAGCACCACAATTTGGCTTACTTGCAAACCAAACCGGAAAAGTTATTGGTGACCGAACCCTTTACTAATATACTTAATTCAGTTAAACCGACTCAAATCTACCGTCGGTGTCTCAAGATGGTGATGCAACCATTCAATGCATAGGTGAGGTGCTTAGACTCTAACGTACTTCTAAACGCATACTGTGATATACAATTCATATTCAAAATAAAACAAACACATTAAAAGTTCAAAAAACAACAATTTTTAAAACAAAATGGATAGTCTCCCCTAAAAATGCAATAGGGACTACCCTATCAACAACAAACAATGTGTATATATATAACAATAAAACATAAAACGATACTAAAACATCATATCCTTCACACAACATTCACATTATAATCATCTTTATCTTTCTATTCATGATAATCAACACAGATCATATCACAGTTTCACACTATAATTCCTGCAATCAGACATCATATCATTTATCCACATAATTCACAGCAATTCATCACACAACAATTTTCATTCCATTCGGCAGGGAAATGTGTGCATAGTGCATCATTGTTTCTTTGCAGTCCCGACAGTGCTCATCATTCAGGTTTTCACCTTCATATAGAATACAAAAGTGTCAGTAACAAGTGTTACCAGTAACAAGTGTTATTGGTCTAGAAATAACTAATAGTCAAACTGGCATAGGAGAGCTGATTCTTCTGTTAAATAAAATCAATAATATACTTTTGCATTAGAATCTCTCATAAGAGCATTAATAAGGAGTTGTCAGCCTCGCCTTGACAGGGTCCCATTCTAACTCGTCAGATGCCTCGACTTTTTAAATTATCCCCCTCACACGGGAAAATCAATTATCTTAAAGCCCTCTGTATCCTCCGTATCACTCCTGACCCTGAGCAAAGAAGTCGAGTACTCTCAGGCAGGCACCTTCAGTACCCTTTGAATCCACAAGTCTAGACATGCGATGCACTGCAATACCCGTAATCCTCCACACTTCTCTGGATTTGAGGAATTCAAAGGTGGAGTTGTCAAGATCCCTCAGGAGTGGAACGGCCCGCTCACCAATCCATAGCCCGCTTTGACTGGCACGTGCAACTGCTTGCGATGCGCGTGAATCGACTTTCCCTTGTCTCACATGTCACTGGAAAACCTAGAAAACTATATATATATAGGTCTAGGTAGGGATTATAATATAGTAGGCCTGAAGGCATCATGATCTAAATCTAAGTTTTCTAAAATAAACTCAAAGGATCTCATCCTCGAGGGTTAGTAATCCAAAATTCGTACGACTAAATGGCCTGTGTAGAATGGGATACGATAAAGCCACCACTCGACATGTCCGCTGACCTATTAAATCAAATCATGATAGAGTGAGAAAGTCAAACCAAAGCGTGTCCTAAACGTAATTATACCTAGCATTATCAGCGATTGGCAACGACTAGGTTTGTCGCATGGTTTGAGACTCGAATTTTGCACCCGGAGGCATCTGAAGTTTGATCAAGTTTGACTAGAGGAATATGGCAAAAATTCAGTGATTTCCAACAAATTCCAGTAAATCAAATTTTCTAGAGATTTCAAAACGTTTTCTGGAACCTTTCCGACAATTTTTCGGCAACTTTTCTGGATAGGTGGTCAAGGCTGTGGGTCAGCACCGGCTTGGAGAGCTCGACATGACCACGATGAGGGCGAGGGCGACGACAGCCATGGGTCAACTAGGGTCGGTTAGCTTACCTGATCAGCCCTTCGCCGGTCTCAACGACAGCACACGATGGGGAGAAAGGTGTCTAGGGTCGAAGGGGCAACGACGACAGAGCAGCGCGATCGGCTATGAAATTGGCATTGGGAGTGCAACGTGTAAAACTCGTAGCTCGAGTTAGAGTTTTACATGAGCGAATTAGTTAGTTCAAGTCAAGTCAGTTTCATTACACTCGTGTTGAGCCAAGGTCGGTCGTGCATTATGAGCAACGAATGTCAAGTGTACCCGAGTATATAATGATAACAACAGAAAAATAATGAAAAATGAGATATATGACAGTATGCAGATTTTTTTATGTATTTGATCGTAGAATTATTTTTAGGCCGAATAACGCATTAGGACGCATTTTTATAGCAGTTTGGGTGGGTTATTAATTATAATATTATATAAAACCAGTGACTCAAGTTAGGGTTTTATAGTCATTAGCCGATCGGTTTGACCGTGGTCTAAGTTAGTTCGTCTTTCAAAACACTTGTGCGAGGCCGAGGCCGACCATGTGCACGTGCTCTGAGGGTTCGTGTATACCCAAGTATCCAATGATAGCGTCAGATACGCATCAGCAGACTGAGTTATCAATGGATATGAGAGTATGCAATTGATAGTTGTGTTTTTTTTTCATTTTGTGACCGTAAAATTATTTTAGGCCGAATATGCATTAGGACATGTTAGATCGTGTTCGGGTGGGTTATTAGTTATAGAGCATGTCATTTTGATGTCGTAGTGTTTGTTTTATTTTATGAGATTTTTCCCAATTTTCTGAATTTTTTTAGGATTTATTACGAGTTAGTTATTATTTTTGACTCGAGCCGAAGTCGTGTCAAGTTTTATTTACGAAATTGCCACCGACCACCCTGTTCATTTTCTTTCCTGCCAAACCCTCAACCGCTGCTATTGTCACCTCCCATGCATGCCATCGATGCCACCTCTGGCCGCCGCCCCGCCGCCGATCGACGCCGCCCAACCCCGCCATGTCGTTGCTATGTCATCCCGACCACCACTGGCCACTGTCCAGCTGTCGCGACACCGAAATCGCCCCACGACTGCGCCGCCGTGACACTGACGCCCCTCCCTCGACCACCCTGACATTTCCCCCTACCTAGCACCGCTGTTGTGGACCTGATCGGAGAGACTGATCGCCCCAGCTTAACTCAAAGCTGCCGCTGGCGGTCATCGCCACCATGGCCACCCTTGCCGTCACCACCATTGGGTCGAGCTCGTCGAGCCGGTAATGACCCTTACCTCCTATTGCCCCACCAAAAGAGTCGCTGAAAAACCGCTAGAACCTGCCGAAAAAATTGGATTCATCGAAATTCATCAAAAATCACCTAATCTTCTGCCAAATCCCTCCGGTCGAACCCTATCGAACTTTGGACGCCACAGGGTGCCGAATTCAAGCCTCAAACCACACAATAAAACCCAAGCTGTCGCCAATTGTCGACGACGTGTGAGGTATAATTTATTTTAATTTAATTATTTAAAAGTAATGATTATTAGTACAACATGCTAAGATGCTAGGATTGAATGATTCATGTGTTAAATATTTTTATGTTAATAAAAATATGAATATGTGTGATTGTGTGATATTAAAACGAATGCTAAGGAATTAATTAGGTAAAATAAATAAGTAATGTAACCTAATGCAACATAGAGTAGGAAAACTTATACTGATTATTATTGATGTGTGTTGATTGATGCATGGTTGATGTGATATGCTATAGGATGTGTTTATGCATCATGAGCGGGCGTTCATATTTAGTTTGATATTGTAGGTACGGAGTAGGAGCTTGCCGCCTAGGCGCATTGACACGCTTGAAGCTTCTACCAAGTCCGTTAGGACATGCTTCTCAGGTTTTATCACTCCATTCTGTTAGTGATTTGATTTCTAGATCGTCAGACGTGTTAGGTGGATAATTTATCTAACACGGGTCATCTAGTCGATTATTTTTCGGAATTAATAAACCTCAAGAATGAGATCCCTTGAGTTTTTTTGAAAATAAAATCCACCTCAAGTTGCCTTTGGGCCTATTATAATAAATTCCATCGCAGCCCTATAAATAATTTTTTTCAAGTTTTCAGTGAAACAAGAGAAGGTGAATTGGCTCGCATGTACCACAAGCGGGTGCAAGTGCCAGTCAAAGCAGGCTCTGGATTAGTGAGCGGACTGTTTCATTCCCGAGGGTTCTTGATAACTCCACGTTTAAATGCCCCACACCTGGAGGACGTGGAGGTTTACAGGTACTATTAAGTACAGTGTATGTCTAAACTTACGTTTCAAAGAATACTGAAGGCGCATGCCTGATAGTACTCAGCCTACATGCTCAAAGTCAGGAAAAATATGGAGGATCGGAGAGGGCTTAGGATACAAGTTTTCCAGAGAGTGGGATTAGAAAAGTATTGCCGAGAGTGACACAGTACCATTTAGATCGAGATGCTGTTGAATCCACTGCTCAATGGCTCCTCTGCAGTTGCCTTATGAGAGTTCTAAGGAAGATATATGATTGTTTGCTTTCCATGAGAGTTAGCTCTCATGTTTCAATTTGATATTAGTTATTTCCAAACCAATGACAATCATTGTTAACATTTTCTTATCATATATGTAGGTGAAGAATGTAAATGGAACATGTCGGCCTTGACGAAGGAGTAGCGATTGCATTGCACACACATACCTGGCGCCGCATCAACTTTTGCGTATGATGCAATGTGGTTTGAAAGATGTTGTGGATATACATGTTTGTGTATATGTAAATGTGTTTGTGAGGCTCGTATGCCCTGATAAAAATGTTTGGATTTGTTTTAGAAATGTTCTGGAAATGTTTTGGGAAATGTTCTAAATGTTTAGGATTGATTTGCTATGCTAAGATGAACATGAACTAGAATGATGAGCATGATTTGCAGGTGGGGCGACCCTAATTGCGACATGTGTTGATGTTTTGAACCTTATTGTGGTGAAAACTATTGTTTTCATATATATTATATTGTGCTTTGTTTTAACAGGTCATCCCCTTATTGCACTTTTAGGGGAGATCCTGTCTGTTTTATTCCAGAATTTTGCATGAATTTTGTTTGCTATTTTAATTATTTTTTGTGTGACAATCATCATGATATTCATGTTGCATCCTACTAGGGTTTTGTATTTCATTCATGCATTATTTGCGTATTAGCAGCGTACTCCATCTTGAAACGTCAATAGGGTTATATCATAGCCGTTTAGGTTTTTAGGTCAACAAAATTAATCAGTTTACGAGTAGTTCGATCTATTATAATGGTTCCCGTCTTGGTTAAAAGTGAACCAAATTGGGGTGTTATATATTATATTTTTTAATATTTTCCTATATTTTCTGGATTCTTTTTGAATTTATTGAGAGTTAGTTATTATTTTTTACTCTATCGAAACGGGGTGTTACATTCCCTCCCCACCACCACTGAGACCAACCAAGGGCCGGTCGAGAAAACCGACTGACCAACTGCCACCAATGACCATTGCCGCCATCATCGCCCTCATCACCACCGTCGTGTCGAGCTCGCCGAGCCAATGTTGACCCACAGGCCCAATCACCTCACCAGACAAGTTGCCAAAAACCGCTAGAAAATTGTCGAAAACTACAAAAAAAACCACTAAAAACCGTCAGAGAACCGAATTTGCTGGAATTCCCCAAAATCTCAGGATTTCAATAGATTCCTCTAACCAAACCCGATTAAACTTAAAATGCCGCCAGGTACCGAATTTGAGTCCCAAACTGAGCGACAAACCCTAATCGTCGCCAATCGCCGACGACGCAAGGTATAATTACCTTTGACCTAATAAATTAAAAATTGATAATTATTAGCATAGCATGTATTAGTGTCTACTTTGCACTCGATGGCTCTATGTCCTGGGTGATCGAAACTATAGCATGAGTTCGTGCCTGCTCTACACTCACCTCCATGATGACGTTTACAAATCTGACAGAAAGGTGATCTGTTGTATTGAACCTGGCCATCCATAGCCCTCATGGCAACTGGTGCATCTGTTCGATGTCTCTATTATGCTCCCTTCTCTGACTGATATGGCTTTGGATGTTACTGCCTCTGATCAAAATCTCAGCAAAGTGGAGTAACTATAACTCGTTCTGCCTTACATGTAGCTCTCACTATATTGCCAAGGTGGCAAACTTCCTGTCCAAATAGACCACCCGGATCTCATGAATGAGACCCTCGTACAAATGCTCTATCCTCCTTTTAGTTGGAACCAAATTCGATGCAAACCTTTCTAGAGGTTTGAATCTAGTCTCATATTGCACCATTGTCATGGGACCATGTTTCAGTATCTAGAATTCTCCGCTCCTTTCTCTTCTCAACATTTAGCAGAAAGTACTTTCCATCAAACTCCGATCTGAACTCTTCCGAGGTGATGTCCCAAAGTTGTCGATGGGTAAATGTGGAACGCATCACTGAATTCCACCATATTCTAACTTCATCTTGAAATGCCCCTATAACGATGCGTATCGTGTGCTCCATTGGGCATGTCATATTGCTGAACACTCCTATAGTTGATGAGATCCACAAGAATGCCTCCTCTGCATCCATCTTTTTAAAATATGGTTATCCACAATGTTTCACAAACTTTTCATACTGCCATAGTTCCAAATTTCTTGCATCAACGGATCGGTTGGAACCTTCTCTTAGCTCATACAGGGGAAATCATGGTCTTGTACTTGCTGGTACACTGTTAAATCCTGCAGTTCAACTTCCACTTGCAGTCTGCCTACTACCTGCTACTCGGGTCCATTAACATCTGGGCCCATTTTTGCTTAAAATGGTGTTAGAGTAACCCTCTGTTGCAACAGTAGAAGAGGAGGCGGCAGCAGAAGGGTCCATGGAACTGCTGGCTCTCCTCGCGCCTCGTCGTTCACTACTGGTCTCTTCTCAGATTTGGCTAGTGAGAGGGCTATCTGTCTTAGATTTCACCAAAATTCCTCTTGGTTCTATTGCATCTGTATCTAAGCCTCAGTCAATCTGGCAATCGCTACATCTCTCTCCTGTCGACTATTGCTACTGCAGTGACTGTCATGACGATGACTTTCACTGCATCGACTAACTGAGATTGACAAACTAGCCTTTCCTAGTGGCACGGTAGTCCTCGGTCGGCTAGATACTATGTCACTATAACCATGGCTGTGACTGTCCTATCTGAGCAATGAAAGGGATGGGGACCTAATCTGTGTCCTGCGAGTCTGTATCACCATCCTTCTATGATTCACTGCTCTAACCTGAGCACACTATCACACCAGCGATTGGTAAGAAAATCTACAAACAAAAACAGTAAAACAAAAATACACCTATCAGCACAACTAGGAGCAGATTTTGCATACATGTAACATGTAATAACATTTACCATCTTAATCAACCAAAGGTTAGCTCTTATACCAAGACTTGTAACACACCAATTTGGCTTACTTCCGAATCGAATTGGAAATGCTACCTGCGGCTAAACCATTCACTAATTTACTTAATTCAGTTAAGCCGACTCAGATTTACCCTCGGCGTTTTAAGATGGTGATGCAACCATTCAATCCATAGGTGAGATGCTTAAGCTCTAACATGGTTTTAGATGCATGATGTGATATACAATTCATATTCAAAACAAATCAAACCTATTAAAATTTCAAAAAACAACGATTTTTAAAACAAAATAGACAAAGTCTCTCCTAAAAGTGCAATAAGGACCACCCTATCAACGACAAACAATATATATATATATAAGAATAAAACATAAAACGATGCTAAAACATCATATCTTTCACACAACATTCACATTATAATCATCTTTATCTTGTTGCGTCGGTTCTCGACCCCATTAGCTTGTCCTTTTCAGGTCTATTCATGATAACAAACACGCAGATCATATCACAGTTTTACACAACAATTTCTACAATCAGACATTATATCATTCAGCTACATAATTCACAACAATTCATTACACAACGATTTCCATTTTATTCGACAAGTACATGTGTGCATGGTACATCGCTATTTGTCGCAATCCCAACATTGCTCAAGGTTCTCACATACAAATATAACACGAAAACATTAGTAACGAGTGTTAATGGTCAAAAAATAATTAATAATCAAACTAGCACGAGACAATTGACTCTCCTATTGAATGAAAACAATTATATACTTCTATATTAAAATCTCTCATAAGGGTACTAATCAGGAACCGTCAGCCTCAGTTTGACAGCGCCCCATTCTGACTCGTCAAATGCCTCAACATTGTCAAACTATCTCTCGCATGAGAAAATCAATTATCATAAAGCCCTTTATATCCTTCGTATCAATCTTAGCCCTGAACACAGAGACCGAGTACTCTCAAGCAAACGCCTTCACTACTATTTGAATTCACAAGTATAGACATGTGTTGCATTGCAGGACCCATAATCCTCTACACTTCTCCGGATTTGAAGAACTCAAAGGTGGAGTTGTCAGGATCCTCGAAAATGAAATAGCCCTGCTCACGCAATCGAAAGCCCACTTTAACTGGCACGTGGAACTGCTAGCGGTGCGCATGAGTCGACTTTCTCTTTTCTTACATCTCAATGAAAAACCAAGAAAACTATATATACATAGATTTGGGTAGAGATTATAATATAGTAGGCCCGAAGGCATCATGATCTAGATCTAGGTTCTTTAAAATAAGCTCGAGGGATCTCATCCACGAAAGTTATTAATCTAGAAATTCGTACGACTAAATGGCCCGAGTGGAGTGGGATACGATAAATCCACCACTCGACATGTCCGCCTCCCTGTTTAATCAAATCACTATAGAGTGATAAAATCAAATAAAAAACGAGTCCTAAACGGACCTAGTAAAAGCTCCAATCATGTCCACGCCTCTAGGCAACGAACTCCAACTCCATAAGTACATATCAAATCTAAAAGCTAACGCTCACTGTCTAAAAGATGCATTCACACACCTTAAACAATACACCCATTAGCCCTATTCATATCAAGTCACATCATAATTATATAAATTGTAGTGCAATTAATTAGAAATTTATACTTAATTTACCTAATTAAGTCATTAACATTCATTCAATATAATTCAAATCATAAAATTTATTTTATTTACAATCAAAATATTTTATCACACCAATCAATCAAATCCTAGTATGTTATACTAACAATTATAAATTTTTAATTAATTAGGTCGAAGATAATTATACATTGCATCGTCAATGATCAGCGACGACTAAGGTTTATTTTATATGGTTCAGGACTCGAATTCGACACCCAGTAGTGTTCAAAGTTTGAACAGGTTTGGCAAGAGGAATCTGGCAAAAATCTGGTGATTGTCAGTGAATTCTAGCAAATCAAATTTTTCGAAGATTTTTCGATGACTTTTCCAGCAAGGTGGTTGGAGCTGTGGATCGGCACCGGCTCGGCGACCTCTACATGATCGCGATGAGGCGAGGTCGACAGCGGCGGCAATGGTCACCTACGATGGCCAGGGTCGGTCGGCTTGCCTCGATTGGCACAAAGTGGGGGGAAAGGCATCTGGGGTCGAAGGAGCGATGACGGCACACAGCAACGGTAGAGCAGTGCAGCACAGCCAGCGGTGAAATTGGTGCATTCCGGTGGCTTCATAGTGTCATGGAGTCTGGGTGGTGGTCGAGATGGTGGGGGAACGACCCAGTGAGCTCTAGCAGCTTCGTCGACATCAATTGGCGGCGATGCAACAACTGAAGGTGGCGTCGACGACAACGATTAGGGTGGCGATCGGTGGAGAGGGAGAAAACGTCGGGGGAAGGTTTTGGGTGGCAATCTTGTAAATAAAAATTAACTCGACTCCGACTCTACTTAAAAATAATAACTAACTCTTAATAAATTCAAAAAAATCCAAAAAATATGAAAAAATACTAAAAAATATAATACACCTGATAACATCAAAATGTAAAAAATACTAAAAAATCCTATAACTAATAAACCACCTAGCCTGCTATATAACGCGTCATAATATGTTATTCGGCCTAAAAATAATTCTACGATCAAATATATAAAAAAAAATAACAACATGTTATCATATATTCTGATAACTCATTTCTCGTCATTTTTCTAACATTATCCTCTATACTCGGGTACACTTCACTCTAATCACTCGTAACACACGAGTGGCTTTGGTTCAACACATATGTCATGAAAGTGACTCAAATCGAACAGACGACTAAACTTATTAGTTCGCTGATATAAACTCTAACTCGAGTCATAGGTTTTATAATAACATCTTACTTAGCCGAGGATGAATTTACATGGTAAATACAAGAGTAAATGCAACTAACCACAAAACACCTGGCAGATCTTGATGGCGGCTTTGTTGCGCCAGTGTGTGAGCAAATTCCATTTCCTGCATCCAAAATCCATATTTTGGCAACAAATAATAAGCAAAAATACCCATGTTAATTACGAACATGATGACACCTCCAAGGCAGTAAAGTGGTGATGGATATACCTTCAGACGTTCAAGGGTAAGAACTCCTTCCAATTTCTGAAGATCCCTCGTATGCAACATTTCATGATCTTCACGGAATGTACTAAAAAATTTCTCGCTGCAAATTGGCAACACCAACAACCAAATGTCAGAGCGAAAATTTCAAGAACTAAAGGGAAAAAACCTGTCTACCCATTTCAACAACTCATACTAAGAAAATAAACCCAAAAAGCTTGCCTTCCTGCAGATACCCTTTTGCGATAAGATCCATGAAAGAGTGAACAAACACCGGATTGAGCACCCGTAGCTGCTCATGCTGTCAATCTTTTGGGCTTTTGGGCTTTCCCTAGTTTAGAAGATGGGCCTAGATATAATCTTTCATGGGCCTTCAGGAGGGTTGAGCGTAATTCGGTTTAGACCGACAAAACCGACCAAACCAAAACCGAATTTTTTATTCGGTTCGGTCCGACAGATATCGAGAGGGGGATTCTGATAGATGTTCGGTTCGGACCGGCTCCAAACCGAAACCGACAGAGAACAACCGATGGCCAAAATAAAAAGGAAAAGCCGTCCACGAGCCGCGGCCCCTCCATGATTTCCAACGTCGCCAATGCCGACCAACTCCTCCTCTTCATTACAGATCAATTGTTGGGTCTTCCTCTGCATCGGTGACAATCCATCTTCCTTAACATGCTGGTTTTGGCTGGAGGAGTTTGATTCACTGTAAAGCTACGTTTTCTATTTATTTGTCGTGACAATCTTTTCTTCCCTTGTTTTGAATGAAGAAGTTAAATGTTTGCTACATTTTGTGATTGTTGTATGATGTTAAACGTTTTTGAATCGGTCATTTTTTCCCTACTCTGAACATTTTCATGTTGGGTGCTTCTGAATTTTGAAGTCCATGCTCGGCAGGGATTATTGGGGAAGGGGAAGAAAGATCAATTTCGGCTTTCATTGTAATCGAACCGAACCGATAGAATTTATTAAGTCGGTTTTGGTTTGATTTTATCTTATTGTTCGGTTCGGGTCCGTGTGGAAAATCCGGATATGAATGCTATCTCAGAAAAATTCGGTTCTGTCAGTTCGAACTCACCCAGGGTAAATATACATTATTAGGGATTGGTTTGGTTTAAGAGAAAGATATATTCGATATATGATATCAAAGTTTTTTTTTTTTTTGGCAAGGTGCCTAGGATTATGATCGGGATCTATTTATTTATTTATTTTTGAGAAATAAGCAAAGCATAATTGCACTAATATCAAATAAGTTAGAACCCGAAACAGGAATACTTATCATTTCATCCATATTATGGCGTATGAAGCCATTATAGTTTAGGTCCTATCAAAATGTAACCCTTTCAGTTCGGGTCAGATCAGATCCGGCTGAATTTAGATTTACTTTGAAAGAATTTAGATTCAAATTGAGATTATTGGATGGGAATATATAAAGGGAGAGGTTCATTCAACTTCTATAACTAGATTAACCTTCATTAGGCTTGACACATGTTTGATTTGATTTGGGAGTGAAAAAATACAAGGAAGTTTTTGTGGGTTTGTGGACTTTTGCCTAGTATATGATTATAGTGAGAAAAATTATATGGACATGTTGTGTGTTGTGTGTGCTGCATCCTAACAAATGAATAGAATCAAGATTTAACATTTAATAATTGCAAATAAATTGGACGTAAAATTTTAATTAATTATTATTTATTAGGATTCCTTTGGCCGTGTAAATGACATTAAAATTTTAAAATAGTCAATTTTATTAAAAATAATTTATTCTATTATTTTATATAAAAAGAAATATTAACTTAATTATTATGTGTGTAAATTAAGTTTGATTACATCCAAGTGAGAATGCATTGATTATTTCTAAGTCACCTTTGTGCTTTACCATGTGCAACTAATTTCTACCTTTATTTCTTATCTTGAGAGATTAAAAAAAACGAAGAAATTTTTTTTGCATATGAAAAGGGAGAGCACAAGATTGACCCACTCAAGTTTAAAATTTTCGTATATTTTACATTTCTATTCATGCCCTCGAGGTTTCATCCTCTGCATAAATAAAATAGTTTTTCTATATCCCACCAAACAAGCATGACTCATAGAGAAAAATATAGTTTTTTCTTTATATTGAAAAGTATATATGTATATTTTGACTCCTTTACACGTTAATATTTCTTCTTTCTTTGTTCGAAAAACAAAAATGGGAGAAACTCTTCCCAATTAATTTTTTACTCATATATCGCTTTTATCCACTCTTCAAAGATGAGAAAATAATTTCTCTATGGTTTTGTGCATAAGGGAGGAAAATTAATACGTACTAAAGCCAAATTATTCTTTCTCTACGATCACGATTTGCATGGATAAAATATGGAAGAATTGGTATTTTTATCCATACTTGTTGTTTTAAATGTTGAAATAATTTTTTCTTTTTGTAGTGACATTGGATTGAAAATTAAAATATACTATAACACAGATCTGGCAAGACACTTCCTATTTTACTGTCATTTTACCATAATTTTCTAAAATTGAAACAAAATTTTCTTTTTTCTTTGTCCAATATTGTAATATTGAATAACAAGGTTCTATTGTAGTATTGATTTTTAATTTCCAACTCCAATCTATTATTCCATCTCTTAATATAAATATATAGCCCTTTTTAAAAATAAAAACAATACAGCATTTACTAGTACCTATTGAGAGTTCACATTCGTCTGAAACCATTTGAATTAATAATCGGGATTTATTATTTTTTAACATTGATATTCACAATTTATAATAATATTTAAGGATTGATATTTTAACATAACTTATGAATTGTGAGGGTTACTAATCTAGGACGGTGAACATTATTATTAAGATCTAATTTCGTCCTCAACATGACAAACTTGATAACATGGTCATCATAAAGCAGCGCTCTTGTACATGCAAAAATAGTGGAACACAGAGCTGGCGGGCACCACCTTCATGTCCAAAGTAAATGTAGCGGCGACAAGACTGTAATTAGCAACGGAACATTATGTCATCCGTCGGTGGCAGCAACCAACGTAGATCGGGCCCCAATTCGATCAGACAATATTTTGCAGCTCAATCTCATGATTATATTCATGAACACCGCAGCCACGCGTGATGTATATTATATTGATCTCTTTTATATATATAACTAGCCAGCGCGACTCTGCCGTTAGAAGGTTCGAAATAAAATTTAATTGTAATTGAAATTTTAATTATAATGAAAATTAATATTTTTAATAAAAAATATAATATTATATTATAAAAATAATTAGATAATACATGATATAGTAAATCTTAATTATAATTGAAAAATATTAAATGATTTAAAATGAAAATAAAAGGTGATATTCTAAAATAATTAGGTTACATGCGGCAATATTGTATTAAAATTTTTTATTTTATATATTAATATATAATATATAATATATAATACATAATATATAATATATAATAGTGTAAAAATTCAAAATTAGGACTCAATTTATTATATACGATAGAGTGGATTTGAGTCCAATTTGACTTGAAATTATTTATATTAAAATTTTAATTATATAAATAAAAAAATTATATATAATCAATATATATTACTCGTTTGATACTTAAAATTAATAAATACATGATTTATTTTACTTGAAAATATTGATTTGGCTAATTTTAAAAATAATAATATATTTTGATAGTTTTTATAAGATAATTTAGTTAAAGCTACTTGACTTAATATTCTCATAAATTACACTTTTTACGTAATAAAATTTACTAAATATTTGTGGTCTTTATGTTGTGCAACTCAATTTATCCTACTAATTATTTATTCAACATTTAGGTTAATGCCGTGAAGTTCTGGGCGAATGTGAAAATTACCTTTTGCGTGGTCGCGAAAGTGATACGCTTCGCATAAAAATTCCTGATTTGACTTGAAGATTGGACATATTGTCAACCTCAAGTGCGTATTCTCTGTTATTTGTGTTATTTTTGGCCTATTTGCCAATTAGTAGCCAGGTTGTTATTGTTAGAAAAATAGAATTATAAAAACCGATTTTTAATGCACAGTGCTTGCGTTGCCGAATCACAATTTTGAGGAACCTTAGTGTCGATTTAGTATCAGGTGCGATACTCCGGATATAAAAATATTAACGCTTTTAAATCTAACCACCCATTTAAATTAAATGGCTATAATTTCTTTTATATAGATAAAAACACCCCATCGTTCAACCGTCTTGATAATTCAACGACTAATATTAAAATCAATTTATGTACAAATATCAGCTGTAGTTAAAATTAATTATTCTCTATTTATTTGTGAGCTTTTTTCAAAATCTGAAGACAATTCTATTTTTGGTTTGCTCCACTCGAAAGAAAGTATGAACCAATTGAGTCTCAGAAAGTTGGAAGTGATTAACAAAGCAGGTCTGATGGCTGCAACATTGCTTGGAAGAAAACACCCACATAATAAGTTTGCAAGTTCCATCCTTCCATTATTACTCGCATATACAAACACAACAAAATGCAGTTAAAAATTTTCAACCACACAATGAGTTAACGAGGAGGAGAAAAAGCTACCAAATTTTGTGCACTAGCTTCCATATCTTCCTACTCAGATCAATACCCAGCAGCCATTCACTTGTCAAGAAACGTCTTGACCTCTTCTTCTACTTTCTCCGCCCTTCTTTCTCTATCTCCATGTGCAATATATAAATACACACACATATATATATAGTCCTGCCATCTCTTTCCTTCTTATTCTGCTAATACTATCATGGCATTGGTCAAGCAAAGTCAAAAAACAGCTCCTTGTTGAAGATATACTGATCATCAAAATGCCATAGAACATCCAAATGGGAAAGCATGAAAATAGATGTCATGCATTCACAAAGGAGTGGAGCAAAACAAACATAAGAAAACCTTTGGTGGGCAGCCAGGTACCCATCAGATATTGACTCCTGCAATCCCCATGTCATCAAGATTAAGTGTTGTTCACAAAACAAAAGGATTGATACATGTATTCTAACATGCCCATGCTTCATGTTGGTGGCTAAAACCAAGTAATTATGCTTCTTAACATCAATAATTCAGAGCATGTTGACATGCCAATGAACAAAATTAAAAAAGCCGGCCGGCCTATCTACCACGGCTTTTACCCTGAATATGATATTGTAATATATATAATATATAAGAAGCTCTATACACGACAAAGTGGCCGAAAGCAGCATTGATTTGTGGATTACCAGCGTAAGCTATGGTTGACATAATTTTATTTCCTCAAAAGATGGTGAAAGAAGAATTGGAAATTGATCTATATGTTGATGTGATGTCTGATTATGTGGACAATAATATATCATTAATTTGTTTCTATGATAGGATTTTGGCGGTTATATATATATGGAGCAGCCCCCTAGCAAAATTTATTTTCATCTTCAATTCATTATATATTTAGATTGAATTATATGTGCATTAGAAATAGCTATTATTTAGAGTAATTTAATAGGTCACCACTCAAAATCCATATAAATAAATATAAAAATATATAATTAGGTACTTACATAAATTAAATCAATTCAATGCTTTTAACTCTTATTAATCCTAAAAAAATTAATTTCAAAATATCTTTAAACTAATTAGTGTATTTTTTATAAATCTAAAAATAGGTAATATTGATGATTTTTTTTATAAAGTTAATATTTGTGCACTCTATTTTTCATATATTTATTTTATTTTATAAGACCTACTAAAATTGTTCAACTTAGGAGAGATATAACTCACCTTCATTTTTCCCATTTAGATATTGTCAAATGATATAATGTAATTGTCGGTGAAAATTACAAGAATATGGGGTTTTTAAATGTTACGAGGGTGAAAATTCAAATTCTATATTATGACTTGGCTCAGTAGATAGATTAGGCAAATCATCGATTTTTTATTATTATTTTCCAAATTCTTAATTTTTTCATTGTTTTCACTCTCTTTTTCTTAATGGTTTAGTTGAGAAGTCGGTAAAATTTTGTAACATTGTACCCCTTTTTTTACCAATGATAAAGTTTTTTTGTCTACGTGCATTTAATAATCAAGCGGCAAGATTTTTTTTCATCATAGGAGTAAGATTCATTGATTTGCAAGAGAACCAGCCGTTGATCTTTATTTTAGATGAATGCCCAGCAAGCCGGCTTATTTTAAAAAAGATGGAAGTGGGTGTTTTTTTTTATTCTGGATATCATGTAAATTTTTGTTATTAATAAAACTAAATAAGATATCGCATTCTGTGTAATTTATATTATAAATAAAATTTAACTTTATAGGAAAATTTTTATTTAATAATAAAAAATAAAATAAAATAATTAAATATCTTAAATATAAATTCGAATTAATTTAAAAAAATTCAATCGAAAAAGATAAAATATAATATTTTAATTTATTATTTTATATTTTATTATATTTTAATTGATTTAAATCTCTACTTTTGATCAAAGACTAGTAACCTTTTATCAATGAGACTAGATATATCCACAAATAAAAAACATGTAATATGAACTTATTATTAGTCTTTTTTTCCTGCACTTGTGCTAAACAACTTAGTTACACTAAAATGTTCTATAACAAGTGAGCGTTAGACAAATACGATGGCATACGACGTCAAGTTTACGACATCATGACGTTCACAACAATCCTAGTTGATAATTTTTGCTTTTGCCCCCATGCTCATTTCTTGGTCGTCGCCTTTGTCATGGTGCGGAGTTGCACTCCGGCAATCAGACCTCTGCTCCACCATGGGCAATGGCAGATTGAACGGTGAGGGCGGACAAGCTGGGAGAGGACGGGGATTCGGCACCGCCTGTGGCAAGCCGAGCGCCGGGGCGGCAAGTGGCAGGGGAGATGGTGGAGGCAAGGGAGATTGGCATGAGGCAGAGGCCTTTGCCTTGGAGGTATTGCATGGCGGAGCCCATGTCTTCTTCCATGAGGTCCGCTACCTTGTCCTCCGCCGCGGTCACACTCTCGGTTGTCGTCGTCCCTGCCGTCTGCTGCGTCACTCCGCTGGCTGCCTGTAATTTTTGATGCAAAAGAATATAACTCCATATAAACAAACAAGAAGGTAAAGAATGTTGAAGCAAATATTAAGCTTACAATAATTATAGATTAAGTGTTACATAAATTGTTGCGCCTATGTTGGAGATAAACTCTAAACCTATAGTTGATAATTTGAAACATGAGATAGATTATAGTGATAATAATATTACTTTATAGATAAATTTTGATTTAAAAAATAGACACAATTTGAAGAAGAAAATAGAGTACAATAATATATTTGTTTATTGTATTTTTACTGATTGAATTTTCAAATTTTCAGCAAAGCGCAGCTTATACACGCTATGATATAGACTTGTATATCAGATCACAATCAGCAGGGCTTCCAAAGTTTCTAAAAACTTGTCCCAGACTTGCAGATTTACACGGTATTAATGTGCTGAGTCACATAACTTGAAGACACCATTTTGCTCTACTTCTATTAATATGTGCTTAATGTGAAAATAAATATGAATGGTTTATTTTCTCTTAACATCTACAATGGCTAATCAAATTGTTTAACATCAAACAATATTACCTCGTAGGGAGGCACATCAACAAAAAATGGAGAAATAGCTGTTGCACAACCAATTCTACTCATGCTAAGAACCTGGGCAAGAAACAATCATTGGTCAGATGAAACCAAGAACCATGGAGCTTGCTTGGTTATCAACATCAGAAGGTGAAGTTAATTTGGAATGCAAAACAGATAACATATATCACCTTGACTTGGAGTCGGAGGAACTTCACATATTCAATTACTTCATCAAGCATCACAGCCCTGTCACTCTGCTCAATCATTCAACAACATGATCATAAGATGGCAAAATCAATCACAAAACTAAAACAGTACTAGTCATTACAATCGCATAACAAGAGCATGAAACAGTCATTGACCAAACCTTGTTGGCATGGGGAACCAGCTCCTGCAAAGCCTTCACTCTTTCTGTGATCCTCTCCCTTCTTAACTGTCTCCACCAAAACATTGACATCCATAGTTCATACCATCACCAATTCAACAAAGGAACAGTTTTGACAGTGAGAAGAAAAAGAGCGTGAACTCATTACTCTTTCTGCAATGCTATGGGGATCGGTGGCCTGTCCTCTCTTCGCCCTCACCTTCTGTTTCGGAGCAGCAGCTCCGGCCATGGCGTCGTTCGTTCCCTGTTGAAGATGAAAAATCAGAGTGATTGAGACATGACCCACGAAAGAACAAGGACAATCCGTCTTACATGGAACTGCTGGAACTGCTGCTGCTGCTGCTGCAAGTTTGTCAATGGCGGCTGCGTCAAACACCTACTAGGAATGCTGTACAAGCTCTCCACCTTGCCCTCCCTCCCTAAAAATTGTTTAAAGGTAGGTGAATATGATCAGAAGATAACAAAAAACCGAGATCGTGACAGAAAAAGAAGAGGACTAAGGAGAGGTTAAAATACAGAATCAAAGCCATGAGGCTGCCTAAGAAGCCCAGAAAGCATCTGCTGCTGCAAAGAGACAGCTTTCATGTCCGGCGCCGGCGAGCTTCCACTAATCTGTTCGAAGCCCTGCTGCAACTGGCCATCCGACCAGGAGGCAGGCAGGAAGCCCACACCATGGCTCTGCTCCAGGAAGTTGAAGCTATCATAGGAGGCGACATGGTAAAGATGGGAAGAAGGCGGGACTTGAAGGTGGGAGCTCTGAATAAGCTGCTGCTGCTGCTGCTGCGTCTGGTGGTTCACGGCGTTGAGCTTCTGAAGAGGGTGGATGGAAGCCATGCCCTGCATCTTTTGCTACTGTTACTCCCCTCTTATTACAAATCTCAGCCCTCTGCACAATACCCAGAAAGCAACCGAAGAAGGAAGAAATTCTGCACCTCTTTTACTAGTCGACAAGGTTGAGAGAAGAGGAAAAGTGGTCTCACTCTGATGGGAAAAGAGCCAAGGTCGGTAAGCTGATTGAAGTTTGTGGAAGTATTTATAAACACTTTGGCAGGATTGTGTAGAATTGAAGACTAGCTTGCTAAGTATTTTGGACAGTTTACTTTAGGTTCAAAGTGAATGACAAAAACGCCCATTTACCAAACTACCCTATATGATAGTTTGGCAATAGGTTAACTTCGTATGCGGGCGATAATAAGTCATAATTACTTCATGTGATTTGTGATTAAGGAGGAGGTGAGGCTTAAGTAACGCGTAATACGATTGAGATTTTTAATATTAGAAAAAAATTAATGTGTTTTTCCCCTTTTTAATATAATATATTAGTAATGCATCTCCTAAATAATAACTTTTAGAGTAATTGTTGAATATTAATAAGATGGATCTATAAATTTTTAATTTGAATTAATTGTTCTGAATTGATAACTTAGGCCATTAGATAATACTCGGCATCAAGTACTTAATTATGATTTTAGCATTTTATGAGAAAAAGGTTTACTGTTGTCAAAATTATTACTATGAGAAGTTTTGCAAAATTAGGAGGAAAGGGTTCAGAATTGGACTTTGTATGGTTATGACTGTGTATGTTAATTTCAATATTGATGTATTATATTTAATTGAGCTTTCTTTACCAATAAATAAAGAAAATTTTCCTAATTACAAGTGAGAAGGTAGAAAGGGTATAGCTGCAGGATCCGGATGAAGTCGGAGGGTAGGTGGCAGTCGCTGCGCCGATCAGTGCACAGTGACCCGTTTTTTTGTTGAAATTTTATATTTTTTGTTAAACAAGACACACAAAAAATATATATAAACCAAACTAACTCCTAACTTAAGTGAAGGGCGTTGAAGGCAATTTTTCAATATTTTCCACCTCCGATAATTACGCATGTAATCTCTATCTCACGGGTAATTAAGATGTTTGGTTGCAATAGAAAACTAAATGAAATATCAAGAAAATTTTGTCAAAAATTATATTTTGTTACAATTATAAAAAATGACAAAGCTTCTAAAATAATATTTTACAAGTAACAAATATCCCGAGTTTTGTTCTGAAAAAAACAAAATAAAATTGACCTTTTTTTTGGTGGGGTTTTTCGATGTTTTATGAAGAATGCATCTACTGCTTTATATTTTGCCAACCATCGGCCAAATACCTTTTTTTATCCACTATCATTATAATTTTATATTCCTCAAAAAAAAAAAAAGCTCAAAAGAAGGCAAACACCCTATTAGTTTTCAAGCAACTTCTTATCTTAGAAAATGGTGGCAGGAATCCACCCCTTTAGTTTTTAAGCAACTTCTCATTCTAGCAAATGAAGCATGTTCAAATTGTTTTGTGTGGCCGAAACTTTGACATTCGAACTATTTTCTTTCTTTCTTCTTCTATTTGTTTATTTATGTTTCATTAGGAAGCCCTGCTATATGACAATGGCTAAAGAAGAAAAAATGAAACTCCCTAGCAGAATTACACAGGAATGAATATTTATATGATTGATAAGAATTTAAACGCGCCCCTTATATAGAGCTCCGGCAGCAAATAGCAATTTCTCTGACAGAACTGTCAAGAAGCAAACCATGAATACAAAATCCTCAAACATAGAAACATAAGAACAAACCAGAGATGGTCAATACATTAGTCATTCAGCTGCAAAGTGTGTAGACAGACGAGTAGACTTGATTGGAAGAGTCTTCAACTATCTCAGCCTGTTTGCACCTCCAACTTTGCTGAGAAAAAAAGAGGTTTTGACAATTATACTTCACAACATAAACAGATATCAAAGCCGAATTTGTAACAGGCTGATGAAGGGAAAAAAGATTTACTTATCTTTCACCCGAGAAACTTAAGTGCTTGCTGTTACATCCCGTAATTCTAGACAAAAGGCATCATTCTATCACAAATGATTTAGCTCCTGGATAGTAATAGAAAGCAATTGAGTCCAATAACTTAAAAAGAATTAGACTGGGAGAAAGCTATCAGGCTTTTCTGTAAGATAAAATATAAACTTGAAATAATAGAAGAGATTAAATACACGCAGAATAATACAATTGACTATATATGGAAAGCTAGGTTTTACCAGCCAGTAAATGTGACATTCTAAGATAAGAAAAGATGATACACAAGGGAAAGAGTAGCTTTGCTGCAGTATCAACATTCAAGGAGAATCTTAATGCTATAAAGATAATTGCTTGCCTGTCATTCTTGATTGCTTTACCAATATTGAGTGGGTATAGACAATGACCATCAACATTAACGTCACGACAGTCAAAGGGGAAGGATTAGCAATTTATGCAGCAGGAAGATCAAGTAGAATATTGCACTGCACACAGTAGAGGGAAGTATGAACAGACATATTCAGGGTTGAGAAGTTAAGTTTGATGTCGACATAGCATCATGAACAATCATTTTCGGCATAGATTAGCATCCAGTCCTGTGAAAATTTTTGCCTTTTCTCGCTCTTGTAGAAGAATTGTAGCCTCTAAAAGAGGTCTTCATCTAAGTCAGGAACTGCAGTTAGAGTATCATACCAACTGTCTACTAAGTCATCCTTATCTTTTGCTTCCTATCTTCTCATACAGCTTTGCAAAGGCAAAAGCAACCGCATTGACAATGTCCACCAAGCCATTCATAGATTCTGTTGACTCTTGAGCCTTCCGCTGGCTGTGAGATGAAGGCGTTGTTCCACTCCTCTGACGCTTGCTTCCTTTCAAACAGGCACATCTGGGCTCCTCACCAGTAAAGGAGGATGATTCTGCCACGTTCTCTAACTCAAATCCACTGAGAATTTGAACCAATACTGTTTTTGGATTCATCCCACATGAATTCATTTTCCTCAACCATGGCTGAAACAATACTGTATGTTCTGCGCCATGTCTTCATTGTATTCAACATATGATCCCTAGTTTTCTTGGTTCTTGTAACTTCATTAAACTTTGCCACTAACTCATTCCACACATCTCTCAAAAAACATTGTCCTTCTTTTCGCCTTGATAGACTTGTTCCACCAACAACTCAAGTAATAATTTGTCCACTGATGGTGACCACAGAAGGTAGACTGCTTTTCATTTCTTGCTTCGTGAAAATGATTCATGCATGCCCTATATTTGTTTCGCGTAGTTCATATGTATTTGAAGTATTTGTTGCAAGGATGAGACTGTTAATAGGATCTGAATCTCCAAGCACAATTGCCGAATAATCATAATTGGTAATAACTTTGTTTCTAGAACTTTTAGCTTCAGGATGTGCCTGCAAGAAAAGAAAAACATCAATAACAACAATCAAATGATATCAAAATGTTTCACATAATTGAATATTACTGTTGAGTTGAAAACTGTAATTTAAATTTTCATAATAATGTACCTTAATGTACTCATCCCAAACTTTATCATCAGCAACAATCGTTTTCAAAGAGTTATCCCAGATAATCCATCCTGACTAATTACAGACGACACAGCATTGTATGTCCTCTTCATGTTTTCATTATGTTCAACATGTGCTCCCTTGTCTTATTGGTCCTCATTGTCTCATTAATTTTTTAACCACCTCCTTCCATGCTTCCTTGGCGAACATATTTTTCCTTTTCATCCCTCTATGCACTTGTTCAACGAACAAATGAAGTAGAAATTTGTCTTCCCTGGAGGACCAAAAAGCATAAGGTGATCTATTAGGCGAAGAGGATGTCATTGCACAGCCATCAGCTGTTTTGAAACCAGTATAGGTTTGCATAGCAGAGAAATAAACTGTTGAAGTGTCGGAATAGCTAAATATAACTTCCAAGGCATTATAATTGGAGAAAGTTTTGTCCCTAAATCTTTGAGATTCTATATGAACCTGAAAAAATATAAAAAGAAAAACCACAATTTAAACTTGGAGGAGGAGAAGAGATGGGAAAGGGCCTTTATGTAATTGTCCCAAACTGTATCTTCAGCTATTACAACTTTCATGGAATCATCCCAGAGAAAACCGTCTTCTTCAATCATGGCACAAAATATACTATACAGTTTCCTCCATATGTTCACTCTTCCTGTCAAATCCTATTTTGTTTTGTTAATGTCAACCATGACATTGAATTTCGATGCTATTTCTATCCACACTCCAAGAGTAAGTTCGTTTTCTTTCTTTCCCACTTTCCCTACCTCTTCTGCCAAGAGGTCAAGTAGCAACTTATCATCAGTTAGAGACCACAACAAATCAGATGATTTGTCTGATTTGGCAGCCTCCAGCACATTATTCGAGCTGTCCAAGCATGGAAGCACCTGGTTCCATTCGCTCTTTATGGGAATAATACTTGTTTCATCATCTTCATGCTGCATTTGATCTACCAACATATAAACTAACTGTGTTTCTTCATTCAGCGAGCATTCAATGAAAGGTGTCTTCTCCGATAAAGTTTCTTCCACATCATTAGCCGGTGAACAGCTATCTAGGCTTTGGGTACAAGTTGTTTTTTCTTCCGTGTCATCATCATCATCATCAAGCTTACTTAAATCGTCTCCTCTGTTAGCAACCGCAGGCCATAATTTTTTGTAGTCGAGAATAGGTCTGTATATGTAAATTTTCGCTTCAGGACGTCCCCGCATGAGGCAGATAAACTTCTATAGTAAAAAATTACGCATCAAAAACGGCCAATTACTAGAGGAAGGCTACAAATTTAGAAACAAGATAATTTCACCAGAATTTACCTTGATGTAAGCTTCCGAAATCGCATCACTAGCAGTAATCATTTTATCGAACTCATCCCAAACAAACCCATATTCAGTCATCTCCGAAATCACGCGATACGTCTTCCTCCATGTTTTCATTCTGTTAGTCATGTTTGGTTTTGTTTTATTAGTTCTCACAACTTTATTGAACTTTGGATAAAAAGATTATCCTGTTTCCTCCCCTTGTGAGCCTGCTCCACCAACAGATCCAACAACACCTTGTCCTCCTTGAGAGCCCATGGGAGATAATCACGCTTCTCCCTATTCATCCCACATCTCTTCGATCTCTTGCAGGTAGATCTCTCCTCTTCAACAAGAACCCCACTCATATGAGCCCCTTCAAGTTCAGCACAAACACCTCCAAAACCTAACCTTTCCGTCAGAAAACGCCACAGATTCCTCAAAAATCCACACTTTCAACCAAACAAGCTTGAATTACTTCAAATTTTGTATAAGAAATTGGTGCCCGATTGTCAAAGCAACCCAAAACAACACACTCAAAACCGCCATGAGCAGGCAATGCACAAGAAGTGGCGAACACTGCAATCAAATAGCTGGCAACGATTAATCACGAAAGTAAAAATGAAAACAAAAACAAAAGAGGGGAGAGGAGAAATCAAGAGCGGAGATGGGGAGAGAGGCTTAGAGGGGGTAGAGCGCGGGAGGAAGAAGGCAAAAGCCGCCATTTTTTGAACGAGACGGAGTTCGAAGGTGGCGTGGGGAAGAAGTCCGTAGTTTCCATTTCTTTCTGTTTCATTTCCAACCCCTAATTTTTCCCCGCGCTGCCTCTCCGAGCGGCCCCCATGTGGACCGTTGGATCTAATCCAATGGTCCACAATCACCCTCCCATGGTGCATCCTCCTATTTATCAGCCACTTTGGTCCCTCCCCGCCGGCCACCCCATGCCCCTATCTCGCCGGCCACCTCTGCCCTAGCCCAGCAGGCCGCCCCTACCCTGCCGCTGCCCCTGCCCTCGCCGCCTGCCCCTACCCTCGCCCGGCCCTGCCTCTGCCGGCCACCCCATGCCCCTGTCCCGCCGGCCGCCCCATGCCGGCCGCCAGCCCCTGCCCCTGCCCCTGCCCCTCGCCCCCGCCCTGCAGCCTGCCCCTGCCCCGGTGCTGCCCTTCCCCGTCGGCCTCCCCGGCCCTGCCCTGCCCCGTCCCCGCCCGCCGGCCATCCCATGCCTGGTCCTGCCGACCGACCCAACCCCTACCCCCGCCCCTAAGGCCGCCCCTGCCCCCGCCCCTGCCGGCCTCTCCGGCCCTCCTGCTGCCCCCACCACCCTGGCCACACCGCGGCCTCCCCTCTTGGCCTCACCCGGCACTGCGGCTCCCCGGGCACCTGCCTGGCCGCGTTCAGGTGTCTACCCACCGGGCCCTGGCGAGGTCACCAGCAATTGCGCGGCAGGAAGAAGGAAGATGTCGAGGAAAAACGGGGATGGTAATTTCATAATAAAAATTTTAACTCGATCTCGACTCGAGTCAAAAGTATAAAATAATTTTTTTTAAAAAAATAATTTCGTAATAAAAATTTGATTCGTTCTTGACTCAAGTCAAGAGTACGAAATAATTTTTTAAAAAATAAAATAATTTATTAATAAAAACTTGATTCGATCTCAACTCGAGTCAATAGTATGAAATACATTTTTTAAAAAAATAATTTCCTAATATTATGTCGAGTCAAAGTTTTTATTAATAAATTACTTTATTTTAAAAAAAATTTATTTTATATTATTGACTCGAGTCGAGATTGAGTAAAGTTTTTATTACAAAATTACTTTATTTTTTTAAAAAATATTTTATATTATTGACTCGAATCGAGATCGAATCAAGTTTTTATTACAAAATTATTATATTTTTTTAAAAAAATTATTTCATACTATTGGCTTGAGTCGAGATCGAGTTAAGTTTTTATTACAATTTTTTTTGAAAATTTATTTCATACTATTGATGATGCTAAGATCGAGTCAAGTTTTTATTATGAAGTTATTTTATTTTGTATAAAAAGAATTTATTTCATACGATTGACTTTAGTCAAGAACGAGTCAAATTTTTATTACGAAATTATTTTTTTTAAAAAAATTATTTATACTATTGACTTGAATCAAGATCGAGTGAAGATTTTATTACAAAATTATTTTAATTTTTTTTAAAAAAATTATTTCGTACTATTGACTCGAGTCGAGATCGAGTCAAGTTTTTATTATGAAATTACCATCCCGTTTTCTCTACCGCTTCTCTCCCTTGCTTCTTCCCTCCACCCGTTGCGTGACTACTGGCGACCTCGTCGGGGGCCAGCAGGTAGAGGCTTGCAAGGCGTAGGGGGAGGGCAGGGGCCGGTGGGGGGTGGGGGGCAGGGGGTGCAGACGGCGGCGGGGTGCGGCAGGTGTGGGGAGACAGGGGAGGGAGGGGTGGCAGGGGGCGGGATGCAGGGCAAGGCAAGGGGGCCGGGGGCAGCAATGGGGGGCAGGGGGGCCTAGGCCAGTAGGGGGGCAGGGGGCTCCCGCAGCGGTGGGGGCGGGGCCAAGGGCAGCGGGTTTGGGGAGGGAAGGGAGGGGGGCAGGGGGTGGGAGACGATGGGGGACAGCGGGGCGGGGGTAGGGGGCGACAGGTTGAGGAGGGGTCGATGGCCGGGGGCCACGATGCGGCCGGTGGGGTTCGTGGGAGGAGGCGAAACGGGCGGGATGGAGAGGGATGGTTGGATGGGCGGCCGGGGATGGGCGAGAGGTGGTGATCGGCGGGGATGGGCAAGGGCAGCGACGACGACGACGACTCATATTTTCATCTATATATATATATATATATATAATATATATATATATTATTTGGGTGCGGGATCGTCCGCCCCTCGAATTGGTTCTTTTGTGATTTGGGTTTGAAGGTTCGGTAGGGCAGAGGCACCCTTGCCGCGCAAAGAGATAGTGCACTATTTCTCTTTTGATTTTTGCTTCTGACTTTAGATAAATTTGCCCTGATCAGTTTGGAAGGCCTTTAAATTATTTCTAGAGTGTTGATAGATTGAACCAGGCCATTTAGGGTTGGTTCAAACCAAACAAATACCGGATTGAACCAGATGGTGTACGTCAGCTTGTCAGCTTCCTTTCTTTCTGCGTGCGCCAATCTATGGGTGGTGTACAGTACACCAGCTCCAATCCGGGTCGCGATTTTGTAACTGGTCACGGTCTGGCTTCGCGGACGTGGACTGGGGAGAAGGATTTGGTCTCGGACACGATAAGAGTGGATGCGGTCAGCAGTAAACGGGTCCAACAACCCGGCTGCCTCAGCAGTGCAACAGTGGTTTTGGTGGCTCCGGCGGCGACTTTTCCGACGGTTGCAGGTGGTAGAGATTGCCCAAAACTGTAGATCACAGACCTATGGGTCTCTTGACGGTGGTTCAACAGTCGGTGGGGGCTCTGGTTGGTCGATCAGAGGCCAGAAAGTTAGACACTTTTCTACACTTTTGTGCTACGCTGCTCCGATCGGTCACTTCTCAATTTTTTCCGGCGACCTCGGCGATGAAATCCAGTGGATCTCCGTTTGGGTTTCTATATCATTCCATCATCATCACTTGATCACAAGCGGAAGGGCTGGGAACGACCGGCATTGGTTGAAAAATCCAAGAAATCCAGTGTTCGCTACTCTGTTTTCTGCTTTTTCGGCCAGCAACTTCCTCGCTTCCCGATTTTTCCGAGTGGCTACAGAGACGAACTTTGGTAAAACTCACTTTGGGTTTCTAGTCCACTCCTCTGTCTTCACTCTAAACCTCGTGACGGTGCCAGGAGCGACCGGAACTGGTTGGAAAGAATCCAAGAAGTCTGAAATGACGAACAGGAATTCCTTTCCTTCGCGGCTGCAACTAAACTCCAAAACAGCAACCAGGGGAGGGAAGGGAAGTTTCCTACAACTCCTTCAGGGCAATGCAGCGACTCCTTCACGGTGATGAGGAGGGCTCTATCTTCTCTGGCGATCCAACCATAAAGTGGCGGCAAGGAACAGAGCAGCAACTCCAAGCGGGATAGCAGCAACAGATGTCCTCTTCATCCGAGCCCTGCAAAATTATAAACAAACAAAACTTCTTTTGGTTTAAATCTGTTCCAGCGAGGCGAGGGTCAACCTGAGCATCTCCGGTGAGGGGCTCCTCCCTCAGCTTTTCTTCTGTCTGGCAAAATTCTTTTCCTTAAGCGTACGAGGCCCCTTTGCTTCAGTAATAACACACAGCTTTTATAGAATTGGATAACTCCTGAGTGAGAGATTTCCACCAACGGCTGTAGAATAATGTCTACCTCTTCCTCTGGCAATTCTTTCTCTGGTAGTTGTGGAATCGTATGACTAATTCTCTTATAATATGCAGGAAGTCATATACGTAAGTGGCTGAGTACTGTCACATAATTGGATAAATATTATCCACATAAATATGAATATTTTTTTGGATAAATATGTACAAACATTAGCCCCCTTTCCAATTTTTCACAAACTTAGGAAAGAAGAATTGGCGAAAAATATAATTTTTTTTTTGTTTGCATTTTCTCCTTTTTTGGTTTTTTTTTTTTTGAAGAACAATATTTTGCTCTCAAGCTAGGATGACCCCTCCTGGGTCACTGTGTGATAACTGCCCATTATTTTGATTTAGGAGAGTGACTTCTTTGCTCGACAACCGTGGTCTCCAAATCCATATTTTTTTCCTCTTACTTTTTAGATTTGGGTAGAAATGGGGAAATGACAATTTCGTTTCTACTCTCAGCTGTGACTTCTCTTTCTTAGCATCCAGCTTCTCTAATGAGAAGATCTCATGATGTCTTCTTTTCCTTCTATGATATGGGGGAGACCTTGTTCTTTTGTGATGCCTCGTACTATTTGTTGAGTTGTTGGCTTCTCTTTTAAACCTTTTAAGAGTAGTAATTTCGATTGACGCCCCTAACTTCTTGTCCAATGTGGAGTTGGATGGTGATCTTGATTTCTTCGGTAATACAAAGAAATGAAGGCGAGAAGTTGATCTTGTGTTTGTGTTGAACTCCTCTTGCTCTTCGATTATATTTGTCAAGTCTTCATTGCTAGCAATTGTGATAGGGTACTATAAACTTTCACTTAGTAGCTGACACTTGATCATAAAAGGGCTGCTAGTAGAAAATGTACTCTTCATTTGGGTAACAAGACTTGAATAAAAACAATCACGATCCACTAAAACAAGTCGTGTGTTTCCTCCAATGTAATGTCTCTTCCTTCCTTGGATCGCTATCTTTCTGCCGTAACTGCAAATCAAGCGAAGTTTTGTCTTTCCACATTGCATTGAATCCTTCAATTTAACTTCTTCTTGAGTCGAAGTTGTTTGAATTGTCAGGCGAAGTTGTTTGAATCCTCCAATGCTATGCTAACAATCATCATCATTTTAAATAATTAAATCGGAGGTAATTATACCTCACGTCATCGGCAATCGGCAACGGCTAGGGTTTCGTTGCGCGTCTAGGAGTTTGAATTCGGCGCTCGTCGGCGTTTGAAGTTCGATCGGGTTCAATTGGATGAACTCCTCGGAAGATCTGGCGAATTCCAGCGAATCCAATTTTCTGGCCATTTTTTGACAGGTTTCAGTAGTTTTTCGGCAGATTTCGTGGTTTTTCGGCAACAATTGCTGGTGGCGTCCACTGGCCGGAAAGTGGTCATATTGGGTACTATTGGAACCGGCTTGGTGAGCCCGACGCATCTACGGCGTCCTCGTTGCCAACAGAGGTGGTAGCTTGCCGGTAAATGCCTAAAAGAGGGCCGGCAGTGATGGGTGACTAGATCTGGCCGGCCAGGGCGGCGACGGGCTCCGTTCCGGTCGGGGAGGGTTGTGGGTTGGTTGAAGAAGTCAAGGCGACCCCTCGATCGTGGCGGCAATGGTCGCCAGTGGCGCGATCAGCGATGGAAGCAAGGCCCAAAGGCACGGCTTCCTCACATCGCGGCGGCCAGATGGTGGTTGGGCCTGGTCGGTGCGGCACGGCGACGCCGTGCCAGGGCTAGGCGGCGACGATTTGCGGGTGGGTCGCGTTGGCGGCGGCGATGGTGGCACGCATGGGGGAGGCGTCGAGAAGGGTTTTGGGAAGAAGATGTCGGGAGGGGAGAAAAATAACTGGGTAGCAATTTTGTAAATAAGACTTGACTTGTCACCGGCTCGAGTCAAGTATAATAATTAAGTCGTATTAAATCTAAAAAATTCATAAAAATCGGGGAAAATCCTATAAAATCAAACAAACACCAAAATATCGTACTGGGGCGTCAGCGCGATAATGGTGGATCTGACAGTAGTGATGCAGAACGATTATGATAGCTCCAAATCTAGAAGGACTGTATAATGTTAGTGATATGTAACTTGTTTCCATGAATTGTTGTTGATTTTAATCAAACTTGACAAATTTGTAACTTGTAAGTTTGTACTTTTATTCGTCATGTGGAAGAAAGTTAAATAAGATGGCTCTCGTTTGTTTTAATTCTGATGTGTTGCTGATTTCATCAACATATTTTAAATGTTATCAGAATATATAAGAGTCTCCCATTTTTTTAAATTAAAAGTTGATCGCAAAATTAATTTTTCAACTGTTTACCGAGTTAGGACGCATGATTTCAGAATATTAACTTGAGTCGAGACCGAGTCAAGTTTTAATTGACTCAAGTCGGGACTGAGTCAAGTTTTAATTGACTCAAGTCGGGACTGAGTCAAGTTTTAATTGACTCAAGTCAGAACCGAGTTAATTTTTTATTGACTTGACTCAAGTCGATAATGAATCAATTTTTATTGACTCGACTCAAGTTGATATGGAGTTAATTTTTTATTGACTTGACTCGAGTCGATACTAAGTTAATTTTTTATTGACTTGACTCGAATCAATACCAAGTCCATTTTTTATTTACTTGACTCGAGTCATTTTTTTTTGTTTCACAGTTTTTGAGATGTATTTTATAATATTGACTGTCAATATTATGAAAAAAATAAAGTAAAATACCATAAAATAAAATAATCCATTAGAACTCGATTATTTTATTTTATAGTATTTTACTGTATTTTTTTATATTTTTAAAGATGTATTTCGTAATATTGACTTGAGTCAAGAGTGAGTCAAATTTCTATTATGAAACTACCCTTGTCGATTTCTTTATTCACTCGAGTCAATATTACAAAATACATCTCAAAAATATAAAAACATAGAATAAAATACCATAAAATAAAATAATCCATTAAAACTCGATTATTTTATTTTATGGTATTTTACTGTATTTTTTAATATTTTTTGGGATGTTTCGTAATAATGACTCGAGTAGGGAACAAGTCAAATTTTTATTATGAAACTACCCCAGCCCATTTCTTCTCCTCTGTTTTCTCTATCGCGCCACCCGATTACCTACAACATTGCCACCGGCACCATCGACACCACCGACCAATGTCATCGTCGGCCGGCAAAATGGGAGGGGGCAGCACAAAGGGGGTAGGAAGGCCGGGCGGGGTAGGTTGGGGGGGGGGCATGCAACGGTAGGGGCAAGAAAGCTGGGGGAGGGGGGCGGTGGTGGCCATGGTTGCATAAATCGGAATCGGAATCGGAATCGGAATCGGAATCGGTCTGAATCGGCCAGGAATCGGTTCAGTTGAATCGGTCCAAATTAATTTAATCGGTTATATATAATGATTTGATAATTCATAATATAAATATATTAAAATTAGGTATTGATGTTATTTTGATATTATTCTGTGTATTATAGTTTATGATATTTTTAAATATTTTTTAAGATTTTTTTAAATTATTTATAAATTAATTATTATTTTTGACTCGAGTTACACTCGAGTCAACTTTTAATTACGAGAATGCCACCCTCCCTCCCTACCCGCGCCGGCGGCGAGCCCGGAGTCGGGGACGCACGGCGGAGGCGGAAACGGGGCGCGGCGTGTCGGACGGCCGTGGTCGGACGGCCGTGGCGGAGCTGCGTGCGGAAGCAGAGCGGAGGGCGGCGACCCCGGAGTCGGGGACGCACGGCGGGGGCGGAACGGGGCGGCGGCATGGTCGGACGGCAGTGGCGTGGTCGGACGGCCGTGGCGGAGTTGCGACGGAAGCGGAGCGGAGGGCGGCGGAGCGAGCGCGACGGCGGAAGCGGGGAGGGTTTTAAAAGCCAAATTACCATTTTACCCATGCTTAATTAATTTAATTAAAATCATACCTAGGGTATTTTAGTAATTTCGTAAAAAACCGATTCCGATTTAAATCGGCCGATTCCGATTCCGAGTTAAATCGGTCGGAATCGGCCGAAATCGGCCGATTCAGTGACCGATTCGGCCCGAAATCGGATCGGCATCGCGCCGATCCGATTTAAATCGGCCGATTCCGCACGGAATCGGCTGATTTTCTCAACCCGGGTGGTGGCAGGGGGACCCCCCGACCTACAATTATATGCTTGTATATATACGTCCAAAATACAACAGTTAGGACTTGTATATTTCCGGATTATATGTTTTATTTGTGTTAGTAGTTAGTGTTTCTATTTGCACTAGGAGTCTTAGTGTATTGTGAGTCTTTCCTAGATAGACATCTTATACTTTACATATATATGTAGTCAATTTAGTCTGTAAACAGTTTTATGATTGGAATAAAAGTTTTCTTCCAGTTTATTACTGTTTGTTGTTGCTTGGTTTAAATCGTATATCCTTTGTTTCTTGTTCTTCTTCGTTAAAGATCAAGGTAAACCTAGACGAAGGTGCTAGCTACATCTATACTCTAGTTATTTATTTCAGACTTGCATCAGAAACTCCTCGTACTAGTCCACTGAGCAAGAAAACAAGCCCCCAAAATTACTCTTAACTAGTCCAAAACAAACTCTCAATAAGTCGCTAAACAAACGCAAAAAGTTTGTGCTGCATCTGTGATTTTACTGTATCAATTTAATTGAGAGCAACTCTTATTTATAGATTTTCTATTTTCATTGGAATTTGGTCGATAATATAGACAATTTTTAAACATCTTGATAATGGGCACCAACCATAACTTGCATTTAATTACTATATTGGCTTATGTTAATTATATCGTTGCAACAGAAATGAGTAGTTGCTATGTGAAACCCCAGCCCCAATTATTTGGGATCATGTGGATGGGAAAGGAGAAAACTCATTGGAATATATATCATTGTCTCTGATTGTCTTGTTGTTTTACTTGACCCGCAGTTTGGAGAAGTCTATGGGGGTTGCTCGCCTGATGAAAATTATTGAAAATATGGAGAACAGTAAACATCAAAATGAGTGAGTCAACTTCTTTCTTAGCGCATGCTCTCATAACCACAAATCATTGCAAGCATCATTCACTTGTCTCCCGACTTGAGGTGACATAAAACTTGTAATTGCATTTCTTTTTTCGTTTAATTCAAATCTATGAAAAAATTATTCAATTTTTTGTTTCATAGCCTACAAGACTAAAAAATATCTTTACCCCAAATAGAACATAATTGTTTCTTTCAAATCACCCAGGACAACATTACTTGCAAAAAGAATGTGATGTGTAGAGATCAAGGGCCATCTTGCTCTCTTGATCCTAACATGACCTAAAGTTCTACTCTTTTTTAATTCATGCCTTCCAATGCCACTTTCTCATTGTTCGGGCGCAGGATTGCTCGCCCCCTCGAATTGGTTCTTGTTTGATTCGGATTTGAAAGTTCGGTGGAACCGAGGCGCCCTTACCGCCCAAAGAGATAGCGCGATGTAAATAAAAATAACAAAATGGCGCACAGGAAATTTTTTTACGTGGTTCCTTAGGGTTTAATTTGAATTCCTAAATCAGCCCACTGTAAGATTAGTACTCATAATCCACTATTTTTCCTTTGATTTTTACAAGTTATACAAAACAGTGAATTTTTGCCGCCTTTAAATCAATTTGCCTGAAATTTTTGACTCCAATGCCATGGTTTGTCTTTTTCTACTCTTTAAATCTTTAAAATAACCCTATCATTGTGTCTGGAACGTCCAAATATAGTGAGATACCAAATTTCACCTTGATCCGAGGTCACGAAGGTTGAGTGGCGTGCACAGGCCGTCTTTTCTTTCTCCATACGTCAGTCTGCTGGTGGTGCACGGCGCGCCAACTCAAATCCGGGTCGCAGGTGGGTCGCGGACACGATCGCGGTCTAGATCTGTTCACGGGACTACGGTAAATGACCAGTCACGGATCTGCCGAACTTGCAAACGTGGTAGAAGTGTGGGCACGATGGCCCAGCTACAGCGTGATGCAGCGGCGCTTTTAGGGGCTCCGGCGGCAGATTTTCTAGCGTCAAATGGCAGCGGCGATTGCCTAGAACTGTAGATCTCAGAATGGTGAAGGTCTTGGCAGTGGTTCGATGGTCATCAGCGGCTCTGGTCGGTCGGTCGGATACCGGAAAGTGACACTTTTCTGCACTTCAATGCTCTATTTTCTGACTTTCCAATCGGCAGCTTGCTGGCAGAATTCCGGCGACGGCAGGAGTCTCTGGCGATAGAACTCGGTCAGGGATGATAGCTGGCGTGACGGAAATTAGACAAGTGGCGAGTGTATGAATGAAGACAGTACTAGTCAACCGGAGCACTCTCCAGAAGATGTCTGTTTTCTCTACTATTCTCCTTGCTCTAGGCAACGTCTTCTCCGACTTCGGCGAGGCAGGGGCATGGCGACCTGGGCACTTTTCTCGGTTGGGTACTGGAAAACCCCTCCTTCCCTTGGCGAGTGGAGATGGTGATGGGCTGCCGGCAACCAATGATGGATAGCAGCAAGAATTCCTCACTAATACGTCCCCTATTTTTACCTGCAAAAGAGAAAACTTCCCTTTCAGGTAGATCCGATGCAGCAAGGCTGTGACCTTCAGGCGTCGGCGACGACTTCGGCAGGAGCAGGCCTTTCCTTGGTGGATAATAGCAGACCTCCTTCTCAATGAGGTAGGGCTCCACGACGATGTGCAGCGATCGGCAAAGTGGCAACAGGGGAAAACTCCAAACCTCTGGGCAACTTTCCACGGCTGTGCTTCGGTGAGGCTTGTCAAAGGCAACAACTTGGAGCGACTGGGCTGACAGTAAACTCCTCAAAAGCTCCCCAATAGGCGGGCGACTAGGCAACAACACTCCAAGGCAAGTCTGGATGACAACAACTCTTTGCTTCTCCACTGTTTCTATGGCGGTCGTGCAGCGGCAACAATTCTTTTGGAATTCTTGGCTCGATAAGGATTTCGGCGAGGCTGCACAATAGCAATGGGGCTGGACTCCGGGGATGTGGCGATCCTAGTAGCAGCAGTGAACTCCAGCCTTCCACGGCGGCTATGGCAACGAGGCTTCATGGCAACAACAACAGCAAGGCTTTACGGCATTGTTGGCAGGGCGCAGCAATCGGGATTCATGGGTGGAGACGTCATAGTCATGCATGACGGGGAAAGGCAATTTTCTCCATCCCTTACTTCTTTTTCAAGCCATGTACTGGTTGGTGAGACAGTGGGGTCACAGGAGATCGATCTCCGGCAAGGGGCTTTTTCCTTGCTCTTTCTTCTTTTTCTATTTTTCTCTGTAAAAGCTTTTTCTTTATCGTAGGAGCCCCCCACTTCAATCTTCCACTGTGTGTGTTTATATAGGCGTTCAAAGAATTTCTCAGTTCCACCATTTGGGGCGGGGAATCATAGCTGTCCTAACTTTTTGTATAAATTCCTCCTTCCATTTTAGAACAGCACAGACTAGTTCTCTCGTAATCTCCTCTGGCGGTTTAGAACAACATAGACCAATTCTCAAGAGTTTATCACGTGAATGAATAAGTTTAAATTTCAAAAATTATACATGTGATCGGATAAATATAAATATTTTTTGAATAAATACAAATATTTTCCGGATAAATATGTACAAACACTCATTTTGAAGAGTTTTTAAAATGTTCTATGTTTGGTCTAGTATAATCCTAAATGCTTTCCATTTTACTGATCAATCCTTTATATTTGAAGTAGACAGGTTTGTTCTATCATTTGTTGTAGTATGCAATTACGCAATATCTTTGTCTTTTCATCTAATAATGACGTATTGGTTTTGTAGGTAAGATCATATGATCTGCATGTCAAAATTGCCGAGAATATTTGAATGCCTCTTTTGAGTGCTTCTTATGCCATATGAATTCACTTTATAATAACACAGGGGGTGTCGATAGACAATAAAGAGAGCAAGATTAAGGATATATTTTTTGATAAAGTAAAATTTTATTTCAAATACCCTCAAAGGGGTAAAGAAATATAAAAGGGAAAAGGGTTTAAAAGAGTCTTCGCAAAGTTATATCTAAAAGTCTAAATAATTAATTTTTTTTTTGTAGTTTAGGATTTTAGAAGCAAGTTTCACTTGAAATATAATAGATATAGCCAACGAACTATAGTGCATTTTGAGATTTTCAAATACTTTTTTATTTCGTTCATAGTAAATGAAAAATATGTAAGCAGTAAAAAGGGGTTTCGTGAGGAGATTTGCATGCTTATTTTGTAAACAGAAGGTAAGTAGCCAAATTTTCTCTTCATCAAAGAGTTGACTTAATTGAGCATATGATATTTTTTAAGGACTAGCTTTTAAACTTGTTTACTATAAGAGCATTCAAAGAATAAATTATTTGTACCTTTCAGGCAAGTTTCACAAAGAGAGCACCTGTTAGCAAGATGAAGTCCTTTCTTTTGAAAATTATCTAGAGTTAGATCTCATTTGACATAACCAACCAAACAATGAATTCATGCCAGTTTGTTCGACGTTTAAATTAAATAAGAAGGTGTCATAACATTCTTGGAAAAAGAAGTCTTAAGAAGTTTCAATAACTCTTAAAAGAAAATTTTCTTGTAAAATAAAACCAACCTATGCTATTATTAGCATGAGATAAAAAATAAGTATTCTCTTTTAAAAGGTTTAGAACTTATTTTGTGCTTATAGTGTCAAAGGTGAGGACCAAAAAATCATGAATGATGGATTTAGATATATTTTGGGAGGTGTTTTTCCTAAAATTTACAATTGTTTGATGATCTAATCTTTGGATGAGGGGGTAATAATTAAGTTAAGGGTCATGCTAAGTGAACGTGTTCATGTCATTGCTAATTTTATATAAACAACTATAGGTTATTTTTTCTTTTAAAGAAATATGTTGTTTCATGTGTCAGACCCAAAATTTATGTGCACATAAATCTACTTTATAAATAAATTTCATGAATCCACTTCACTGCACCCATAAATTATTTTTATTTGTTAACACTTGTAAAAATAATTTCGTTAGTCCAACTTTATTAACCTCTAAAATATCTCAGATATCAAAATCGTTTTCAGATAAGGACTTGTAAATCCACATTTAGCTAACTTTGGGAAACCATTAACATCAATATTTCCTCTCCACAAAAATTAAGGATACTTTTGAGATCAACTCAAGCAAAAATAGGAGTAATAGGAAGATACAAAGAAGCAATAGAAGATTTGAAACAGGATAGGAAATGTCACTTAGCGTCAATGGAATTGCAAGAAAAATTGGAGATTGTCGCAAAGGAAAATCTTAATCTTAGAACATTACTATTAAAATGTTACTTTGTATATTTAATGTAGTTTTTATAAATGTGTTTATCTAAATCTTCTTTATAATGAGGCTAGTTATGATGTATGGTTCTAATATAATTCTTATGTAGTATTATTATATAAGTGTATGCAATGAACATTGCTTGGGATTGATAAGTTAATCTTTACCCCAAACATGAGGCTATCTTGCTATGTGTGTTATGCTTCTTTCAATCTATTTTGACATCTTACCCAATAAAAAAATGGTTGAAATTATAGTTGTATGTATTTGTTGTGTAAGTCTTGATTAACTCCGAAGCCTTGAATTAAAACCTTGTTGCCCAGAAGATAGACTCAATTTGCGAGTATTTTTTCTCTTAAGGTTAGCCAATTACAATGCACCATGATAGGTGTAGGCCAGACCATAAAAGGGTCAATTTTTGCAATTTTTTTAATTTTGCAATCCAGTGTTGGAAAATGCTTATTTTGCCATACCCATATTTGACGGTTGCATTGAAGCGTGAAGACCACTTTTCGGACCGGTCATACAAGCCACCCTCCGAGCCTAGTCGCGGAGCCTCTTTCCCAACACCTGGCCTCCCATCCCAACTATTTAAATCACCTTCCCCTGCTTCTCCTCCTCTCACATTCTTCCTTTCCCTCCTCCATTAATGGCTTCTATCTCCTCCACCACCGTCGCCTTTCTTGTCCCTCTTCTCTTTGCCTTAGCCGAGGCCAAGGATCACCTGGTTGAGGCAAGGATGGTGCATGGAAAGGCCCTTCTTCTGAAGCCAACTCCCTTAACAAATGGGCAAAATCCATCCGTTTCAAAATCGGTGATAATCTTGGTGAGTTCTTTCAATCAATCGCTGCTTTTTTCTATTTCAATTTTTGTTTTTTTGTCAATTAAAGCATGATGTATGTGTTATTAAAACAAAACTTTCTTTAATATCCTTATAACAAAATTTTAACTTTAAGTAAATTATACAAATGATAAAACCATCACTATAAAACCTTAATCTTTTTTAGATTTAATCATCAAGAAATAAAATTAAATAGTGGAAGCGTACTTGAATCTATAAAAGAAAATTAATTTTTCTTCTTCTTTAGGATTTTGATCTTTCAAATTCAAAACTAGTTTTTAAGACCAAAGTTTCTGAACGATGGGATGTCAAAACGAAAACTACATATGAATTTGGGGACCATAACCCTATATTTATAGCTTTAGTTTTCATAATTTCAATTTAACCCATCATAAAAAAGAAATTACAAAAATGATATCTACACATTGAATCCATAGTTTTATTAATGGCCCATAAATCTTAACTTTAATAGATCAATTGAATTTAAGCCAACTTTAAATAACAACATATGATACAATTTTAGATTCATGTATATATATATATATTTATGTCCAACATCCAATAATCTCCCACTTGAACTATATATACAGAAAGATAATTATATATAACCTTATGAACTCCAAAATAACATACATTATTATTCAAAAATAACAATCTCCTCTATTAATTAATGTTAATATAGGATCAAGGCAATTTTCGTTATATTTATCGTTAATAAACCTATCTATGGTCACATACATCAACATAATTAAATGACATAAATCAAGTATGAATGTGTAGCATGAAAATCACATGTAATTTGATTCAAATATGCCTATTTTCAACTAGGTCAATTTTATATGATCACCAAAATAGAGTGAAACATAAACCAAATACTGTAACAAAACAAACTCCCACTAAAGTAGTATATCATCAAATGATACTACACCCATATGAGCAGCATACTCATGAAAGACCTTTTGATGATAAACTTTTAGTAAGGGGATCTACAACCATGGAATTTGTCCCAATATACTCCATAGAAACTTTACCACTCCGAACTCTTTCTTTCACAACATAGAACTTGATCTCTATATGTTTTGATTTAGATGAGCTCCTATTGTTATTTGAATATGATACTCTATATTTATTATCACAAAATAACTTAAATGGTCTTTCAATATTATCAACAATGTGTAACCTCGTGCCAAAAATTCTACAACCATATTCTATGATTGGATGCCTTATAACAAGCTATGAATTCAATTGCCATGGTGGAAGAAGTCATGATTGTCTGCTTAGCACTCCAAGAAATAGCTCCTTCAGCAAGCAGGTAGAGATAGCTAGAAGTGGATCGACGACTATCTTGACATTCCGGAAAATCGGAATCATAATACCCAAGATCTCAAGTTGATCTGACTTCTTATATGTAAGCATATAATATTTTATTCTCTGAAGATACCTCATGACTTTATTGGCTACTTTCCAATAGTCCAATCCCAGATTACTTAAATATTTACCCAATATTTCAACAATATACGTAATATCTGGATGGGTACATGCTTGAGCATACATAAAACTTCCTACTGCTGAAGCATAGAGAATCTTTTGTATTTCCTTTCCTTTTGTGTCATTTTTATGGTATTGATTGAGACTGAATTTATCTCCTTTAGAAACATGGGTATCTCTTGGTTGACAACCTTGCATGCCAAATCTCTTAAGCACTTTTTCTATATAGGTATTTTATGATAATCCGAGTATACATTGAAAGCGATCCCGATGTATATGAATTTCTAATAAAAAAGATGCATTTTCTACATCTTTTATTTTAAATTTTTTTGATAAAAATCTCTTGGTGTCATGCATAAAACCTATATCATTACTGGCAAACAATATATCATCAACATATAAAACCACAAAAATATTTTTACTCCCACTAAACTTATGGTATATACAATCATCAATCACATTCATCTCAAAACCGAATGAGATAATAACTTGATAAAATTTGTGATACCATTGATGAAAAGCCTACTTAAGTCCATAGATGGATTTCTTTAATTTGCAAACCATATTCTTTGAATCTTCTGATACAAAGTTTTCAGGTTGCACCATATAAATTGTTTCATCAATATCACCATTTAGAAACATAATTTTTACATCCTTCTGATGTAACTCAAGATCAAAATGTGTCACTAATGTCATAATTACTCTAAATGAGTCCTTTGATGAAACTTTAGAGAAAGTGTCATTATAATCAATGCCTCCTTTTTGAGTAAAACCTTTTTACAACAAAACGAGCCTTATATCTCTCTACATTACCTTTCGAATCCTTTTTGTTTAAATATCTATTTACAACCAATAGGTTTCGTACCTTTAGGCAATGGAACAAGATCTCAAACGTCATAATCTTCCATAGAATTCATCTCTTCATTCATGGTATTAATCCACTTTTCAGAATTAGAACTCTTCATGGCTTAATGAAATTGATTGAATCATCTTTCATAATTCAAACGTTATCCTGATGTTCTTGGAAAAAGATGAAATAATCATATGAAATTGCATTTCTCCTTTCTCTTATGGATCTCCTCAATGTCATTTGCTCTTGAGGATGTGAGTTTGCTCTTTAGGTATAACTTGATGATTGTGATTAGGGAGATTTTCAATATTGTCTTGTAAGTCTAGTATTTTTTCTTGAACAACATCAAGAATATGATCCTGATTATTATGAAGAATAATCATGGGAAGAGAAACAGATTCTTCTTCAAAGACAAAGTCTCTAATTTCATTTCCCTCTCCAAACTCAACATCCTCAAAGAAATAGACATTTTCCTTCTCAAAGAATGACTTTGTTGTGGGATCATAAAACTCATATCCTCTAAACTATTCAGAATATCCAACAAAATAATTACTAACTATTCTTCAGTCTAGTTTTTTTTCATTTGGCCTATAAGGCCTTGCCTCAGCTGACTCATATCCTCTAAACTATTCAGAATATCCAACAAAATAATTACTAACTATTCTTCAGTCTAGTTTTTTTCATTTGGCCTATAAGGCCTTGCCTCAGCTGAACAACCCCAAATGCATAAATACTTAATATAGGGCTTTTTTAGGCCATAATTTATAAGGGGTCTTAACTGTTGCCTTTGTCAGTACTCTATTAAGAAGATAAGCTATGGTCTTTAACGCCTCACCCCATAGTGAATCAGGTAAAGTAGTATGAGCAATCATACTTCTTACCATCTCTTTCAATATTCGGTTTCATCTCTCAGCAATACCATTCATGCTAGGAGTACCTGACATTGTTATTGTGGGATGATTCTGCACTCTTCTAAGAATTTGGCAAATGGTCATGGACGTTGTACACCTAATCCACCATATCTACCATTGTATTGACTACCATGATCAGATTTGATAACCTTAATAGCTTTGTCAAGTTGGTTCTTAACTTTAGCCTTATATGCCTTAAACACATCTAATGCTTTAAACTTCTCATGAATGAGATAAAGATAACCATAACGAGAATAATTATCTATGAACATAATAAAATATTGCTGCAAAAAGCTGTAGGAAATAGCCCACAAATGTCAGTATGCATTACTTCTACGACGTTTGAAGATCTATTGACACCGAATCTCCTTTTATTTATTTGTTTTCCCTTAATGCACTCAGATCTACTAAATTAAGAGAATCAAGAATTCCATCTGACATAAATTATTCAATTCTTTGTTTAGAAATGCGTTCTAAACGCCTATGCCAGAGTAAAGTAGAATTCTCATTAGTTAATTTTCTTTTTGTACCACTTAAAGTTTCATTAAAAGATGTAATAGTATCAAGTAAATACTAATTATCATAAAAAGACAAGGAACCCATACCCACAATATTTGAATTTAGAAAAAGACTAAACTTATTATTTTAAAATGAACAAGAGTAACTAAATTTGTCCAATATAAAAATAGAAACTAAATTTTGTCTAAAAGATAATACTACATATGTCTCTTTTAAATCCAAATAATATTTTATCTTCAATAATAATCGAAAAGTCCCTATTGCTTCAACTACAACTGATTTGCCATCACCCATATAGATGAATCTTTCAGCATCATTTGGCTTTTGGCAACTCAGGCAACTCTACATTGACACACTTATGTGAGTAGTAGCACCCAAATCTAGCCACCAAGTGTATTGGCACTGAAGCAAAATTAACCTCAAAATAAACAAAATTAAGAAATGGACCTTTTTTTACATGCCGAGTGTGATACATAGTGCATTCCTTCTTCATATGTCCAGGTTTATCACAAAAGAAACAACTAGAAGCCTTATTGTTTTTTACAAAATGCTTTTCAATTACTTTAAGAAACTCAATGGTTGTAGTAACCTTCTCAGACACATCACCCCTAAAGGTCTCTAGAATTCGACGCTTCATGAGCATAAGACTCATATGATTTGAACGTTCCCACTTCTCAATGTCCTGTTTTTCATTAATAGAACTTTTGTTTGTAAGAGAAGCAGGTTGTTCAATCCTTAACGCAAGGTAAAGATTCATGCAGTCGAGAATGATCATCACATTCTCTTTCCAATCCTTAAAATTATCTTCAAGCATTTGAACTAGATTGATGTTGGTAGAAATCATATTAGAAAATTGATTAACTAAATCTATAAACAAAATAACATGCACATAATAAAATTAATAATTCAATCAATGGTTAATCCCACCAACAGGTACCTAGCACAATATTAATATTTAGTCTTTAGACAGAAATATTAATTTGTAAGTGGTACTCTGAGTGCAGTAATCAAATATGGACAATAAATCCTGTCAAATAATTAACCTTCCCTTGGGCCGATTTATTAGTTACATGGAATCTTGATAATTATCTTATTTGTATTACCACAAATGAATATATAATTCTGTCAAATATTAATCTTCCTTTAGGCCGATTAATATTCCTATAAATCAAATACTTATAACCGACTTAATATTAAAAAATTAATTAACTTCCATAAAATAGGCTACTTTGGTAATATATTATAGTCCTTAATAATTTTTTAAAATATTAATTATAACTGATCTATAATTTAAATTTATTAATCTCAAATAGCATAAAATTGAAAAGGTTATAAAATATCTTTATTTAGAAATTTCTAAAATTATAACCTTTTGTAACTTTATCTTTCTTACTTGATATTTTGCCAAAAGAGGACCTTAATTTGGGAATAAATATCCCACATATAAATTTCTTGTATTTTCCTTGAATCTTGATTTGTGAAAATAACAATAACTAGTATTGAATTTTGGAAACTCCCAATATATTAAAGACCATATAAATTTATTTTTTCTTACAAACTAGGATTATTTTGGGATCATGAATCCATAGATCTGGATGTGATATGGAATGGGCAATCTAATTAATCCCCAATGATCTAATATGAAGTTGTTCTCGTACCACTTATTATCAAAACAAAACTTTCTTTAATATCCTTATTAAAAACTTTAACTTTAACCAAATTATACATATGATAAAACCATCACTATAAAACCTTAACTTCTTTAGATTAAATTATCAAGATAAAACCATCACTATAAAACCTTAACTTCTTTAGATTAAATTGTCAAGAAATAAAATTAAATAGTAGAAGCGTACATGAATCCATAAAAAAATCAATTCTTTTCTTCTTTAGGATTTTCATCTTCCAAATTCAATACTAATTTTCAAGACCAAAGTTTTTGGACGATGGGATGCTAGAACGAAAACTACACATGAATTTGGGGACCATGTAACACCCCAAATCCGATTCACGCTTGTGAACCGAACTGGTATGTTACAGGCCCCGGTTAGGTCGGCTAACCCGAACCTAACTCATGCAGATCCAATCTCGGCGTCTTAAGATGAAGATACAACTCGCAATGCATTGATGAGCATACAAACCCTAACATGGTACTACATGAATGACATGCAATTCAAGCACACACCAATACAATTACAATCAAACTCAATGAAAATTCTAAAATAAAACGGACAGAATCTCCCCTAAAGTGCAATTAGGGTCCACCCTGTCAAAACAATATATACCAATATATATGCATATATAAACAATTTTAATCACACATAATCTAATATACTGTATATTCATTATAGAACTTGGGCCACACTTCTGCTGCGCACTCTGATCACATCTCACCTCTTGTCATCATGTCTTACCTTTTCATCATGTCATAACATCATCTCATTACATTTAATCATAACTTATCATGTCTTAGCATTTCACATCATTCACAATATAATAGCATCATAAATAAAGTATTAACCACTCTATCGACTGACATGTGTGCAAGCGACAATAGTGTTCCTCCTTCCAAGCTGGCTCCTCCAACTCGTGATTATTACCTACATATAATATAAAAACACATCAGTAACAAGTGTTACTGGTCCGGAAAATAAAATAACTATAACAAGCTGGCTATGAGAGCAAACTCTCATATGAAAGAAAACATCATATACTCCACGTAACACTCTAAAGGGCACTACTGAGGAGCCACTGGGCTGCAGACCCGGTAGCATCCTGAACTTACTGATCTGTTGTTGATGCCGCTCTCGACATTTTCTTACTTCATTTTCTGGTCTCAAATCCTAAGCCCTCTCCTTACCTCCATATTTCTCCTGGCCTTGAGCACGCAGGCTGAGTACTCTCAGGCAGTCGCCTTTAGTACCCTTTGAACCACAAGTCCGGACATGCACTGTACTAAACAGTACCCGTAAACCTCCACGTTCTCCGGGTGTGAGGAACTCAAATGCGGAGTTGTCAAGATCCCTTGGGAATGGAACAGTCCGCTAGCACTAATCCAGAGCCCTCTTTGCTTGTCACGGCATCCGCTCATGGTACGTGCAGTCGATTTCTCCATCTCTCGTCTCATTGAAAATGCAAAAACTATATATATATATATATATATATATATATATATATATATATATATATATATATATATATATATATATATATATATAGGGCTAGGGAGGGATTATATAATAGGCCCGAAGGCAACTTGTGGTGGATCTTGTTTTCGAAATCATCCTCGAGGGGTTATTAATCTGGAAAACTGTTCGGTTAAATAGCTCGAGTTAAGTAGGATCCAATAAAACGCCACTTAACCCGTCCTGCAGATAATAAAATAAACATACAATAGAAGAACGTAAAACAGAGTCGAGTCCTAAACAGACCTGGTAGAAGCTCCAAGCGTGTCATCGCGCCAGGCGGCGAGCTCTTACTTCGTACCTACACATCAAAACTAAATACTAACGCCTGCTAACTAAATGATGCATCAAACTCGTCATATAATCAACACACAACATAATAATCATCCATCACAATCAACAATCAAATAATCAAAAATGTAAATATTCCTAACTCATCCTATTTATACCAATTTTATTATATTTTTCTAACTTATGTCGTGATCCCTTATCATGCTCCGACTCAACCTACCTCATTAGATCACTTACTATTCATTCACAATTACTCAAATCATACAATCATCCCTTCATTCATAATTAAGCATTACTCATAATAGTTAATCAAATCTAGCATACTGCACTAACATTCATCAATTTTAAATCATCAAATTGGAGGTAATTATATCTCACGTCGTCGACGATCCGTGACGGTTAGGGTTTCGTCGTGCGTCTTGGAGCTCGAATTCGACGCTCAAAGGCATCTTAAGTCGATCAGGTTCGACTGGATGAACTCGGCGGAAGATCCACCAAATTCCTGCAAATCTGGTTTTTGGCAGCTTTCAGTGGTTTCCCAGTAGCTTCCGACGGTTTTCCGGTGACAACTGCCGGCGGCGTCTACTGGCCGGAAAGTGGTCACATTGGGTACCATTGGAATCGGCTCGGCGAGCCCGACATATCCACGACGTCAATGTGGTCGGCTGAGGCGGTGGCTCGCCAAAAAATGGCTAAAACAGAAGATGGTCGTGGTGGTGTGGAGATCCGGCCGGGATGGGCGGCGCTGGCCTCTGTTCCGGTTGGGGAAGGTTGCTAGGGGGTTGAAGGTGTCGAGGCGACCACCTGATCATGGCGGCGACGGTCGCCGGTGGCAGAATCGGCGACGCGACCGGAACGTAGCCGCGGCGCTAGGTGTGGCGATTCCGGCGTCTTGGCAACCTGGCAGCGGCCGGGGCTGGTCGGGGCGGCACGGCGACGTCATGGCGGGGCTAGGCAGCGACGCCCGGTGGCAAGGTGACGACGGCGCCGGTGGTGGCAGTACCAAACAGTGAGGCTGCTAGGGTTTGGAAGGGGAAAGTGTCGGGGGTGGAGAAGAAATGGTTGGGTGAGTCAAGTATAATAACTAAGTCATATTAAATCCTAAAAAAATCATAAAAATCGGGAAAAATCCCATAAAATCAAACAAATACTAAAACATCATAATGATATGCTCTAGAACTATCAACCCATCCAAACTGCTCGTAACGCGTCCTAACGCGGTAAACGGCCTAAAACTAATTCTACGGTCCACTATATATATATATATATATATATATATATATATATATATATCTAGCATACTCTCATATATTCTGATAACTCATTTGGTTCTGCTGTGTTCATGACGTTATCATCATATACTTGAGTACGCATGACCCTCATAGCTCATACACGTGACTGGCATCGACTCAGTACACGTGTTCTGAATTCGACTCAACTCAAAAATAACGGTCGAACCGACCAGTTCTGAATATAAAACCCTGACTCGAGTCATGGGTTTTACAGACCATAACCCCTATTTATAGTTTTAGTTTTCATAATTTCACCCATCATAATAGAGAAATTACAAAAATGGCATCTATACATTGAATCGATACATATATTAATGGCCCATAAACCTTAACTTTAATAGATCAATTGAATTTAGGTCAACCTTAAATAATAGCATATGAAACAATTCTAGATTCATGTATATATTTATATCCAACATCCAACAGTATAATCTAGGTTTCTTTTGTTTTGGTAATGTTTAGTTTGGAAGATTGAAGATGACAAGGACTCAGTTCTGCAAGTGACTGGCGATGCCTACCAAAGCTACAACACGATGAACCCTGTTTCCGCCTACACCGCCACTAACAAGGTGAAGGTGAAGCAGGTCCGGGCCCTTCTACTTCATTAGTGGGGCGGGCAAGAGTTGTACGAAGGGGGAGAAATTGATCATCGTCGTTTTGTCTTCTGGTTTGAGAGGATCTGCTAGCTTCTCCCTGGGCCCGGCTCCCATGGAGTATGAAGGTCTGACGCTTGCTCCAACAAGCTGTTGTTAAGAAGAGCAGACTCGTGGGTCCTTCGTTGTTTTTTGGTGGGAGTGCTGCTTCTATGAGGAGGATTACAACAAGCTTGTCTTGTTTTTGGAAGAAGCTTAGATCAATGGTTGTATGTAGGATTGAGGATTCTTTTGACATGGGATAGTATGTGATAGAGCAGTGCTTGTGGTGGTGTGGTTGATTCATTCAATATATATATATATATAGTTGATCTGTTATGCACTGCATGAAAATGCAGTGCATTTGAGCGTGGGCCGCTGGATCCAAATCCAGCAGCCCACAATCAATATCCCCCCCATTGTAAAAACCAACCTCCACCCCACCGCTCCTGCCCTCCGTCGTCTCGCCACCACCCGCCATCGCAACTGAGACTGCCCCCAACCGTCGCCCCCTACCACCACCAAACTCCCCCACCCCCTGCCGCCGCGGCAGGGACCGTCCCTAGCCGCCGCCCCTGCCACCACCACCCTCCCCCAACCCCCGCCACCACCTCTCGTCGCAAGCGGGCCCGCCCCCGTCCCTCGGCTTTTCGGCCGCTCCCGCCCCCTCCCGACCCGAGTCAATATGACAAATTTAATTTTAAAAAATAAAATAATTTTAAAATAAAAGCTTGACTCTCTCCAGACTCAAGACAAGTTTTTATTATGAAATATTGACTAGAGTCGGGAGCGATTGATGTTTTTATTACGAAATTATTTTATTTTATTTCTTAATATTTATTCGAGTCAAGAACCAGTCAAGTTTATATTACGAAATTATTTGTTTTTAAAAAAATTATTTTGTAATAAAAACTTGACTCGAGTCGGGAACGAGTCAAGTTTTTATTACAAGATTATTTTATTTTTTAAAAAATTATTTTGTAATAAAAAACTTGACCCAAGTCGGGAACGAGTGAAGCTTTCATTACAAAAATTTTATTTTAAATATTGACTCGAGTTGGGAGCGAGTCAAGTTTTTATTTTATGGTATTATATATTTAAATTGTTTTAAAATTTATTTTGTAGTATTGAATTTATTTTATTTTTTTAAATAAAAACTTGGGTCGGGACTTAGTCAAATTTTTATTACAAAATTATTTTATTTTTTAATATTTATTTCATAATAAAAACTTGACTTGAGTTGGGAGCGAGTCAAATTTTTATTACAAAACTACCCTCCCCTGTTTCTTTCCCCCCACATATGTTCTGCCGTATCACTCCACCGCTGGCTACCTAGCCACCGGCCGCTCGTGGGGGTGCGTGGCTACGGGCAGGGGTGGCAGGGGACCGCGGCTTTAGCAGGAGCAGGGGCAAGCTGCGGCATCGAGCGAGGGCAGGGGTCGCGGCTCGCCCGGCAGGGGGGCTGCGGCTTGCCCGGGCAAGGGGGTCCGCGGCTCACCCAGGCAGGGGGTCCGCGGCTCTGTAACACCCCAAATCCGGTTCATGCTCGTGAACCGAACCGGCATGTTACGGGGCCCCGGTTAGGTTGGCTAACCCGAACCTAACTCATACGGATCCAATCTCGGCGTCTTAAGATGTAGATACGACTTGTCATGCATGGATAAATTCATAAAACCCTAACATGATACTACATGGATGACATGCAACCTAAACTTCACACCAACACAATTACAATCAAAATTAGTAAAAATTAT